>CAXIVM010002155.1:0-11000 GCA_964035705.1 Porites rus | reverse complement strand
GTATACTCTTCCCTCTTACCCCCCCCCCCGGGGTTCGACTCCCCCCTGCGCGCGGTGAGCGGGACCACCAAGCAGCTGCAGCGCACCAAGCATCTGCAGTCTACCACCAAGCAGCTGCAGCAAACCACAAAGGAGCAGCAGCAGCAGAAGCAGCAGACCCAGAGCAGCAGCAGACCCAGAGCAGCAGCAGCAGCAGCAACAGCAGCAGCAGCAGCAGCAGCAGGAGCAGCAGCAGCAGCAGCAGCAGCAGCAGACCCAGCAGCAGCAGCAGCAGACCCAGCAGCAGCAGCAGACCCAGCAGCAGCAGCAGACCCAGCAGCAGCAGCAGACCCAGCAGCAGACCAGCAGCAGCAGCAGCAGCAGACCGCAGCAGCAGACCCAGCAGCAGCAGCAGCAGCAGCAGACCCAGCAGCAGCAGCAGCAGCAGACCCAGCAGCAGCAGACCCAGCAGCAGCAGACCCAGCAGCAGCAGACCAGCAGCAGCAGACCCAGCAGCAGACCCAGCAGCAGACCAAGCAGCAGCAGCAGCAGACCAAGCAGCAGACCAAGCAGCAGCAGCAGCAGCAGACCAAGCAGCAGACCAAGCAGCGCAGCAGCAGCAGCAGACCACCCAACAGACCACCCAGCGCAGCAGCAGCAGCAGCAGACCACCCAGCGCAGCAGCAGCAGCAGCAGCAGCAGCAGACCACCCAGCGCCGCCGCAGCAGCAGCAGCAGACGACCCGGCCCGGCTAGCTTTCGTTCACCCCCTCTGGCCTCAAGTATATATATATACATATATACACTTAAGTTAATTAGACTCCACAAACTACGACTCGCTTGATTTGATAGTCAGTTGAATGGCAAGCTTTCAGGACAAAGAAACTGGGCTCTTTGACTGCATTACAGCAACTGCATGTTTCACTCTCCCTCTCTGGCAAAGGATGTAGGCATGTTGAAGCCGAAGGTACGTGACACACAACCTCCTTGCCATCCCCATCGTGGACTTCGAGGGAAAGTGCTTGGGTGTGATCCAGGCGATCAACAAGAACGGTGCAGGCCTAGCCCAGCTTAAAGACTAATAGCAATGGCCTCCAACCTACTAGCAATGGCCTCCACCCACGGCCTCCAACCTAAGTGCAGAATGGTGCAAGCCTAGCCCAGCGGTAAAGACTAAAGTGCTCCACATGCCCACCATGTTATGCTCCACGTGATGCTTCTCATCATCGCAGGCCAGAGCTTCGAACCTGCTGATGAGATCCTTCTGACCAACTTGGCGCAGCAGGTCCAAACGTCTTCGAGAAAACATGAGCAGGAAGCAAAACCTGGTTGGGACGACTTCCAGTAAAGCAGGTCTCTGTGGCCCTACACAATGCAGAGTTCTACCGCGCTGCCATTGTCACCAGTGAAAGAGCCAACGCAACTGGGTTTCACAGCAAAACAACGAGCAAGTCCTGATTATGGGTTTGGAAGGGTATGAAGCATTTATGAAAGCGTGTGTGAAGCAGTCAATGGCCTCATATTGTGACAGAATCACGTTATGGTCATTCCACTCTCTTAGGCTCTCTTGAACATGATGCAATCATTGACGCATGACCTTGGCGCCCAATCTTTGGTCTTGTCTGTTCAGAGCTAAGACATGAGAGACTTGAGCAGATTGGGTTGGCAAGCTCTGAACAAGCCAAGCAGATTCGGTGTCTGAATTTTGCCCTCAAAGGTGGCGACCCACGCCTCGACACTGGTTCGAGCAGACCGCTGTACCGTCTTTCTCGTTGATGATAGGCGTCATTGAGAGGGTCGACTGTCGATCACAATCTGATTCTCGTTTGTAGACTCTGACGGCGCTGCTGTTTGTGCTGTAAGATCACACCAGGACTACAAGTGAGAGCCCAAAAGACACATTTCAATTGCACGACAGTAGAGTTTAGAAAGCAGGATTGTACTGCATGTGAAGTTGGCAGAAGCACCAAGGGGACAGAAGAATGATACGAATGTCCAAGGGCGAGGGGTCAAATATCCAACTCTTTCGGTGTCAAACATCCCCTCTTTTGAGAGACTGTGATCAATTGGCCTTGTTTTCAGTGACATGTTTTTCTACATAGACGTCTCCGACATTCATGTCTGGGACAGTGAGGTCTCGGACATTAATCAGTGTGTCGGACAGTGAGGTCTCGGACAGTAAGGTCTTGGACGGCACAATTTGGAGGAGGGAGGCGCCATTACTTCTGAGCCACCCGAAGGTAAAATTTGAAGAAGAGAGGTGGCACTCCAAAGGCGCATGCCCTTCCAACCCCCCGAGGGTACAATTTAGAGGAGGAAGGTGCCGTTCCGATGGTGCATGCCGAGGGTAAAATTGAGGGGAGTAAGGTGACATTCCAACGGTGCATGCCTTTTGTGAGCCATGTGAGGGAAACATATACAGGAGAGAGGTGCCATTCCAACGGTGAGCCAGTAACATTTAAAGGCGGAGGAAGGTGCCATTCCAACGGCGCATACCTTTTGTGAGCAACCCGAGGGTAAAATGTAGAGGAGGAAGGTGCCATTCCAACGGTGCATACCTTCTATGTGAGGTCTCGGACAGTGTCGGACATGAATGTCTCGGAAAGTGAGGTCTCTCGGACAACATTCAGATCTCGGACGGTGAGGTGTCGGGTCGGGCGTTAATGTCTCTGACAGAGACGTCTCGGACATTGATGTCTCGGGCAATGAGGTCTCGGAGACACGCTTTCCTGTCGGCCATGCTCCATGGAGCTCCAACGGGCTCATGAGCCATGTGAGGGAAACATATATAGGGAGAGAGGTGCCATTCCAGCAGCGCATGCCTTTTGTGAGCCACCTGACATAAACATATAGAGGAGGCAAAATTTAGAAGAGGGAGGTTCCATTCCAACTGGACATTGATGGAGAGTCTTCCGGACATTCATGTCTCGCACCGTGAGTTTTCGGACATTAAGTCTCGGAGAGTGAGGTCTCGGACATTAAAATGTCTCGGACAGTCAGGTCTCCGACTGGTGTCTCGAATGTGGTCTCGGCCTGGGAAGGTCTCAGGCATGAATGTCTTTCAACAGTGAGGTGTCGGACATCAATGTCTCGGACAGCGAGGTCTCCGACATTGATGTCACTGACAGTGATGTCTCGGACAGTAAGGTCTTGGACATAATTATACTGTCTCGGACCGGGATGTCTCGGACATTCATGTCTTGGACAGTGAGGTCTCGGACAGTCATGTCTTGGACAGTGAGGTCTCGGACAGTCATGTCTTGGACAGTGAGGTTTCGGACATTCACATTTTGGACATTTTGATGCCTCGGAAAGTCAAGTATCGGACATTATAATGGCGCGGAATGTGGTCTCGGACGTGTCAGACACATTTAGACACGACTGAAAGGGGAGATACTTGACGCCAAATGGAGGGGATATTTGACCTCCCCCCGATGTCCAAATGCTCAAAAACAACTCAGAAGAAAAACTGGCACGGAGGATCAGTGACCTCTGAACCACAGCCCGTCTGAACCAAAGGCTTCGGCACTCCAGGCTTAAGACCTTGTAGCGGTTGACGGTGGAGAGGAATCCGAGAATTGGAGTGAGACTTGGAGTTTTAACCAGACAGAAGCGAATCAGAGAGGAAGCTAAACCAGACAGACGCGATTAATTGGATGAATGGGGAACAGCTACAGGATCACAGAGGAACACGCTTTGCGAGCTGAGCAGAATGAAGACTATAAGCAGACGAAGAAAGCAGACTGGAGCACCCACAGAGAATCCAGAAATCGTCAAGTTTGAAAGCAGAGTAGAGCCTAACAGCACTTGAATAAAATGCTTTCCAGGAACAAATTGGAAGACACTGGCCGGGTGCCTCTGAACAACACAGCAAAAAGGAGCACAAGGGGAAAAAACCCTAAACCCACTCTCCTGGCCGCTTGCTTTTGGGCTGCTTCTGACCGTGCCATCTGTATGTTTTTGGTGCCGTGGTGTCCCTGGTCCTTGATTTGACCAGAAGCAGCACCACCAAGCTGCGCACACCATGTGACTATTGGCATTTGTTTCATTTGTGTGACAAGACACTGGAGGGTACAAACATGATGGAGTAGCAAGATTATCAAGCTGTATTTGCAGTACATGCATTTGGCGCATGGAAGCAGCCCGAGGTGAGAAAAACGACTGTTGTTCATCCACGTGCAGTAATGGGACAAAGAATGAAGACTTTGCGATCCTTTGTATTCTCCTGCTTCGTAGAGTGTCCCTGCTCAGGGCTGAAGAGTTGATATCCATTGCTAATGACTCTGGCATAGAGATCAGGCTGGAGTTGTGTTGCGTTTAAAAGCATTTGAATGCCCTAACTCGACGTCGAGTACTTCGACAGGATTCCCAAGTCTCATGGAATTGCTGGAGAATGTGCGACCGAAAACAAATTGATTGTGATTGACGACGCGTACCCTGACAGAACAGTGCCTTTGAAGTCTTGGATTGAAGTCAAGTGAGCTTTGTGTCAAGCATTGTCAAGCCAAGGTACGAAGATGCTCGATTTAATCCCGAGTACGACGAAAAGACTGGTGTGGACCTCAGCTCAAGCTAGTACAGTATTCTGAATTCCATCCTGACATCCGTCCTTGGCTGACACCGGTTTGCTTTGGATTTCTTTGATGCTGATGTGGCTGGCTTAGCCGCCTAAGCATCCTAAGCCTTGTCCATGTTGAGGCTACCGGACGCATAGCATCATTGCTCTTCCGGTGAAACGGCCGCCTACCAAAGACAAGGCATGTGCTGTGATTCAAATGAGCTGCCCTCAGTAGTTTTTTGTTTTCTGCGCTGAGAAGAGATGTGAAGATCATGAGGATAGGGATTCTGTGAAATTCGTGAAGAGTTGTTACATTCAACCTGATTGTTTTTCGGGGATCGCTTTTCAAGGATCAACAAGCAGGAGTTTGATGACGAAATCGGCCGGTTTGATGACGAGGATGTGCAGGCCCGCGGCCAGCAGGGCCTGGAGCTCTGATGAACTTGGGGAACGGAACTACAAAGAGACCAAGATAAGCTAGTCTAAGTGCGAACAGAGCCTCTTTGACTCGTGGTAAAGCGCAATCGGGACAGGTTTTGGAGACCTATGCCATGTTTGTTGCAACCCAGCTGGCTCAATCTTCCTTGCTCTCTGAGTCTTGGCAAAAGCTACCTAAACCGGTCGCCATGCAAAGAAAAGCATTGCAGCTTTACAGATGGTGAGTGAACCGAGTCATGAGAGAGGAGTTTCTTCTTTTTCCTGTTTCGTTGGACCATGTTGGACCGATAGACTTTTCATGTTGCTTTCATTTTCTTCCTTCGTCTATTGGAGTATCGATGGATTTGAGAGATTGCCTTCAATGTGTTTGAGGCACGTGGGAAGGCCTTGACCTCAGCTGCGGTGCCTCAAGCCGTGTGTCGAACTCGCTGTTTGAGCTTGAGCTTCTTGAGGCGAATAGCGAGGAATTTGAGACGCACACAAACACGACAAGCATGAAGTTTCTCAGCTTTTAAGAGTGCTTTGTACCCGGATTCATGATTCATACAGATTCATCCAGATGTGTCGCACAGCTCAGGCAAGGGATGGACTCTTTCCAGGACAGCGGTTTTGCGTCAGAATGCCCGCAGACTTGACATGCGCTGCAGGGAGTGATCGAGGAGATGGATGAGGAGGAGGATTGACCGAAGATGGATGGTCTCGGTCCCGAGAGGTTGATTCCCCGGACCATTTGGAAGCCATTTAGCACACAGAATCAATGCACAAAGGTAAGATGAGGGAAGTACCCAAGCGCGCTCGCAAGCCAACCCTGCGCTGCGCTTGCGCTGCATCTTTCGGTTTCACAAGTTGGATGCGACCAAATGTGGCTGCAGAGAAACCGAAAAGAAGGTTTGGATTCAAATGCACCAATGTCAGTTGCCTGTCCGTTGCCTGCAAGTCTTGTTTGTGGGCGAGGCCAAAAGTGAGCCTGCAACTCGATCATGCTTGACCATCCACCGGTGCGCCGTCCTTGGAACCGGCATTGTGGTTCAGCCGTTGGATTGGCGATGCTGATGACCTTCATGTATCGACATGAATTGCAAGTGCAACTGCACCATCTCCAGCAATTTTCCACGGGATGTACGACTGTTGACTATTGCGATGTTTTACACTCAGAATTATTCATGACTTTGATGTAAAGGCTGCGTAGCTCTTCCATCATGTCATGTATATATATATATATAGAGTTGCAGCAGCTTTGTGCTTTCGCCATGGAAAGCTCAGGGAGTGTTTTTTCAAGCCTTTTATCAATTGCATCCAGCTGTTTGGACAGGGCTTTGCTTCCTTTTTCTTGACATGTCTTCCACAAACTTCACAGAGGGCTCTTCGAAGTGTGGCGGCCAAACCTTGAGAGGACTGCTTCCGCGGTCTCCGTCGAACATCTTGCTTTCCAAAGTCTCCGATTTGGTTTGATTGCCACTTCATCTTCAGACGGGAAGAGATTTGAACAGTCGGCCTTTAAGCATCGATCTGTTTGCTTTTTGTATTCTTCCTAGGCTGGACAATTTGCTTTGAGGTGGCCTCAGCCACGCGGATGTGGAGAGATATGGCCGACAGATTGTGCTTCCAAGCCTGGGTCCGGAAGGCCAAAAGAATCTCCTGGAAGGACTCAGAAACGAGACGCAAAAATACGATTGGAAGAGAAGGCAGATTGGAAGCTGGCAGGAAATTCAATTTTTCTTGTAGGCCAGATGGCATGCACCCAACATGCCTTTTGTTTGATGAATGTGGCAAGCATCTAGAATCTAGCAGAATCTATATAGCAGAATCTACCACTTGAAGGACGCTTTCCAACACAGTTTGTACAAAAGGAGTTTCCTTACAGAACTGAAAACAAGGAAGCATCCTTGTCGTGGGAGCTGGTGGGCTAGGTTGCCCCGTTGCTTTATACCTGGCAGCAGCAGGTGCGATCGCCTGACATTCAGCAAACTATATTGGACCTTTCTTCCTTTTCTTTTTTCTTTGTTTCTAATAGCGATGGCCTCCAACCTAAGAGCGATGGCCTTTTTCTTTTCCCATCCTGAACGATATCGTTCCTACTTGACCATTCTACCCTTGCAAGAGGTCTATTGAGTCTATTGCCTACTGACACTCCACAAGAGGCCTATTGTCTAGGTAATTTTTTGTACACTAAATCGAACATGTCATGAAGAACAACATGTTGCAGATGTTGCATGAACAGGCCAAACATGGTCAAACCACATTTTGCGGTTCACTGCCAACTAGACTTCACTGACCACTTCGCTTTGTTTCATCGTCGCAGGTGTTGGCTGCATTGGAATCGTCGATGCTGACACTGTTGCTTTGAGCAATCTTCATCGACAGATTGGACACTCCTGGAGATGGATCGGAAGAAGCAAAGCAGAATCTTTGGCGCACGCTTGTCAAGAAGTCAATCAGGCAGTGTCAGTCAAAGCGCACAGCCTGCGGCTCAATGAACGACGAGAAGCTGCTGACCTCATGGCAGGTTGCTTATTTGATAGAGGTTTGTACATCGTTTTTGGATGTTTTTGGACACCGCCACGAAAGAGGAAAAAGGGAACGTGTGTGGGCCTTTTCAATACTGTTAGTCTTGACATGAATTTGTAAGTTTTGTTTTTTCAAGTTGGATTCGTGAAGGCTATGATGTCGTGGTCGATTGCACAGATGCCCCTCCAAGCCGATATTTGTTGAACGATGCGGCACTATCTGCAGCACGACCGTTGGTAGCAGCATCTGCAGTTGGGCTTTGCTGGCTAAATTCAGTGGTCGCTTTCATGAAGCTTTGCCGTTGTTGATTCAAACCACAGGTATCTTGTTCAATTCAAACAGAAACTTGATGTGGAAACAAGATGAGACACGCACAGGCTGAGTGGCCAGTTGGCAGTGTACAACTTCGAGGGTGGCCCATGTTTGCGCTGTGCTACTCAGATCACTGCTTTGCTGTGGGTTTATGAACATTTTTTTGTTGCCAAAGCCGATGTTTGCTCAACATCCAAGGTTTTTCCAGTGCTGGCATCACCAGCGGATGCGGAGCCGGTTGCGTCCTGCGAGGAGAACGGTGTGCTGGGGCCGATTGTAGGCACTGTGGGCTCGTTGGCAGCTCTTGAGGCTTTGAAAGTGCCTTGCTGGATAAGGATTATTATTTTTTTAACGTTATTTGGATGTTGGAAGCAAAAAAGAGCCACAATGGCATATTACAAAGACACTTCGGAAACTTCGTAAGACTGCTCCAGAAAATCCTGGAGACGCGGGTCTTGGCCGCACCGGACTAAGCTCCAAGGATAGCGATTCAACATGTCCCCTTTGGCTCTAGACTCTAGTCAAAACAGTATGTTCTACAGTACTTTTGATTGACCTCATGCACACTTGAAGCAGAATCTTGCGCCGAAAGAGGCAGATTTAAGCAAACACACAACACTCAGGCTTTAGAAACTTTAGCTGCTCGATGATGCTGAGGTGCTTGCGAAACAATCTGCTCTTCACAAGTCCTGTTTACGGGGCAAATTGCTCCTCTTTGACCCGACAAGCTCTCTGCAGCCTTGTCGGACTGTACGAATCCGAAGGCTGATCGAACGCTTCGGCTTTTGCTCTGCAGAAGATTTCATGGTTAGATTAACGGACCGATCCTTGGATCCTCTTGTTACTAGTAGTGCTTGTTACTAGTAGCTTCTAGCTACCAGTAGTAATGTCCTTGTTCCTAGTAGAAATGCCCTTTGTTCCTAGTAGCGTCCTCGTGTTTCGGTAGCAAGGCCAGGAGCTACTACTAGGGTCCTTGCTCCCTTTGTAGTTAAATAACCCATCCTTGGATCCTCTTGCTGTAAGCATCGTTCGATGTGGCCAAAAAGCCGCATGGTATCCCCGAGACTTGTGGCCTTGAGACTTGGAGGCAACCTGACTGTGTGGGATGTGCATCCAAAGATGATGGTGATCCACCAGTGCCGTTGACTTGTGCAGTGCCTAGTCAGCTGACAAAGGAGATCAGTACCTGCTTTGCACAAAGAGCCAGCATTTGGTGATTAGTGATTAGCTATAAGCTGCGGAGCAGAAAAACCAGTGACCCCGATTGCTCAGTGGCAAGATGCTGAAGCGAAAAACGCAAGAAGCCAAGGCATATCTCCAAAAGCTTTGCATGAACGCTTGTCGACGACCGACCCCATCATCTTGCTTGATGTGAGGCGGGGTATTCAAAGCCGTTTCGATCCATTCGTTTGCTCTACTTCAAAATGTGAAGTCTGCAAGGCAACCTGCACATTTCGCTGTAACAAGACTGAAAGCTGCGGTGAATTGGCCGCTGACAGAGATGAATAGGCAATCCCTTGAGGACTGAGCACTTTCAACTTCGACCGAAGGAATTGCTGTCCACGAAGCCCTGGAGGAAAGACAAGAGAAGTTCAGGTCACTCGAAAAAGATCTGATGAAGCCTGTGGTGGTATGCGTTTGTCGACGAGGAAACGATAGCTCTGTGGCCACGTTGCTGGCCTGAATATCAGGATCCAACGCTCAACATATTATTTTGCTTCCGTTTTCGCATCAAGAATGGTCCCAGTGTCTCACGCTAAGTCTGACATTTTGCATTGTGTCAGTAGACTTAACGTGATCTGCAGGTTGCTGATGAGAGATGCTGGCATCCCAGCCCTGAATCTCCAAGGTGGTTTGCAGCAACTCATGGCATGTGAACCGCTTTTTCAGCGGAGTCTGCCGGCATTGACATGACCAGAAGCAGAGCAAAATGGTGGCCATGCAGACATGCAAGACCTTTTGCACAGCAGGTTGTTGAGATGAAGTGGCCGGTGACCACGACTTGAGAACACGGTGATGTCTTGGATCTTAAACAGGCCTACAAATAGCCCGCATTGCTTGCGAACTTAAAGGACCACCCAGATTTGCGATTACCACGAGAGCAAACATCAAATACAACAACCGTTTTTCTGCGAGGGGTGAACTGAGCCCATATGAGTGATTGTGTTGATTTGCCCCAAGCAAGCAGACAAAACTGAACATAAAGCTTTAGAATATGGAAGTTGAAGGAGCCTTGGAGCCTTTGCCTCAGAGATTATTTGCATGGGCGATTCGAGTTGGCGTCCCCAAAGCACTCGAATAAACACCCCTTCGGCAAACATCACACACACATATATATTATATATACAACTATATATAACTATTATATATTATATTTCTTATCATTTCCTGAAGGCTTGAGTCAAGAGGAGAGGAGTTTCCTGCCCATTTTTTGCTGCGCCTTCTTTTTGTTCGATTCTCTTCCTGAGCCTGGGTCCACGGGGAAGAACTTTTCAAGCCAAGGTCTGCAGTGCAGCTGTTGCAGCGCAGGCACTTCTGTCTTCAAAGCTGATCGATTGTTGTCAAGAGAATCCACAAGGGTTTGAAGTGCTTACTACAAGATCTACAAATCTTGTGAAGCATGAGTCATAACATACCACTAGGTGTCATGACAGCTACAGTAAGATCTGTTGGCCCCCAAGGAGATCCACCGTAGATCCACCGGGCCCATTTTGTCAATTCGTTCGAACGCTGAGACACTCTGGCAGGCTAGACGCGCTGCAGAAGGAGGCCCAACTTGTTCAGAGAGAAGTTCTGTCACCACAGCTGATGGGAGGTGAGGAGCTGCCATGAAGAATCCGCAGCCCTTCGTGAATACTTGTCCGAGGCAAGCGATGGCTCCATTTCTCAAGAAGCGCCGAGAGACATGTAGTCCATTTTGTCCCAGGTTGGAACGATTCGAATGGCCTGTAGCTCAATCAATCTGAGCGTGTTGGTATGTGAAGTGTGTTCGGGAAGGGCAGTTGGCCAGAATGGTGATAAAACACGCAAAGCGGATGTGACTTGTTTGGCATGGTCACGTTGGAAAAGCAGCTGCCAGATTTCTGGCTTCAGACCATTGGGCTTCAGAATGCCTGGTTGCAGCAATGGAACTTCCAGAGTGGCTCCGAAGCGAACCCAGCCCAGCCTTGGAGCCTGAGGACATTCGTTCTCTATTCTTTTAATTC
>CAXIVM010002154.1:0-24196 GCA_964035705.1 Porites rus | reverse complement strand
GAAAATAAAATGGATTATAATTTCTTATCGTTTCTATTTAAAAGCCAAAATATATTATAGGCAGGACTAATATAGTTAAAAACTATCAAGGCAAAGAAAATGGATTCTTCAATTCTATATAATTGTATTCCTTTCACTGAGAGGGTTGTGACAAATGGGAAAGATCAACAAACACACGTGCATAATTCCCGTTCCAATATGCCAAAGCGCGAACCTCGACTACAACATGTAATGCTACACATCCACTGCGAATCAAACAATAGTCACCATTGTTCACTGCAAACTACTGTAGAGAGCGGTAAGCCGTTTCCATATAAGTTTTGCTCCAATACAAAATAACTATAACAAGAATTCACAATGAATTCAGCGTCGGCCCATGCGTTCGCAGCAGTGAAGCTTTTGGAGCAGGCTTCTTTCTCAGGCAAGAAATTGCTCCGTGGAATTCTAACTGCGTCCCTTTCACTGAAAGGGTTGTCTACACGCATAAGGAAAACAGAAAGGGCTACAGTTGCTTATTGTGTGTGTTTAAAAGCCGGAATATGTATTACAGGACTAGCATGGTTGAAGGCTGTCAAGGGAAGGAAGATGGACGCTGAGAGGGGTATCATTCAATTATTGAATTCTAATTGCATTCCTTTCACTGAAAGGGTTGTCCAAGGGCCCAAGTAGAACACTATCTTATCGATGCTCCCCTAACGCCGGCAATTTTAGTCGTATGGTTGAATGGTTTCAGTAGAAGGAAAACAAACACTTACAGGGGCATTCTTCAATTCATTGAATTCCAAGTGCATCCCGTTCACAGTAAGGCTTGTTTTTTGCAAAGGCCTAAGGAGAACGCTTTTTGTGTCTCTCAAAAACCAAGAACTTTACGAGGTTAGAGCTATGGCGGTATGATTGAAAGCTTTCAGTAGACGGAGGATAGAAACTCAAAGGAATATGTTTGAGTTCTTAGAATTCTAACTACATTCCTTTGATGGTAAGGATGGCCTCTGGCACGGTTTTCAATACAAATGGTGTCCTCTGTCAAAACTAACTTACTTTGCAGTAGTTCGACAAAGAATATCCATATACCGCATAAATGGTATACCGTATGTAGATTGTTTATTTGCAGCAAACCTGACCACTAGCTGATAGCTGCAGGTGAAGACTTCCCAGGACTATGCAAGGGCGCGCAGGTCTACGAAGCCACCTGATGATGTTGATCCTCCACTAGCTCCTCCTAGTGAGCCACCGCAGGAAGAAGGTCTCTCTGACTTGGCAAAGCACTCCTTAGTACCTTAGTTGTACTTTCCCGTTTGCAGTGCTATACAATACATACACTAATATGTTCTCTTGGTTTAAGATACTGTAGGTTCATTGTGACTAGCCTACTGACTAGCCTCAGCCCATAAAAAAAAGACCACCAAAGCAGCCACATGATCATCCGTAAGCCACTCAACCACAGGTCCACTGCCAACTATCCCAAATCCAGTGCAAACTGTGCCCCCGTGTCTCAACGGCAACTGAGGACCATATCACCATTTGCAAGGGCTTTGTCAAGGTCAAGTTTGAAGGCAGCATACGCAAGTTCCAAAACAAGACCTATGACAAGACGGGTGATCAACGCTTGGCTATCTGGTCTTCTGAGGTCTACGAGGAGAATGTGAAAAAAAAACTGAAGGCCTTTGAGACAGCTTGCATACTCAAAAACCCCAAAGGCCGCAAAGCATTGTTGGAGTCTACTGGGTGTGAGTCCAAACATTGGATGAAGGGTCGACACTCCGCGATTGCCGTCCAACGAACGGCATTGTTGAGATCTTGGAGGATTACATTCTCACTGAGGTCCTCAGCAAGGCTGTTGGTGATATGATATGGGCACCGACTGTATGAAGGTGAAGGCCAATGCAACTGGTTTCACTGCATCCTTCCAAGGTTCCAAGCAGGTCATTGAGCAGTCATTCAAGTCTTTTGGTGAAAGCGTGGATTGGATGATGGCCATGCAGGCTGCAAATAAGGCGATGGATGGAGTGCATATTCTAACTGCGTTTTCTTTTAAAGGTACTCGCAAAAAGAAATGCTAAAGCCATTGTAGGACAGTAAGTAGTGTTGAAGCTTTGTAGTGTTTACACTGCATTATAGTGTTTTTTACAGTTTGCCTGCTCCGGTAACCTGCAGGGTGGGCGGCTTCCCAAGTCCATGAGGGCAGTGGTGGCTAGCAGTGAGGATGAGGTGAAGGCTGCCAAGCTCATGCAAACTCTTGCCAAAAAAGGTGACATGTAGAAATTCTTCAAGATATTGGCACGGTCTCAGAAGCCAAGCCCGACCAACTGGACCAGCTGCGGGATGTCACT
This sequence comes from Porites rus, assembly GCA_964035705.1. Taxonomy (NCBI): domain Eukaryota; kingdom Metazoa; phylum Cnidaria; class Anthozoa; order Scleractinia; family Poritidae; genus Porites; species Porites rus. The sequence goes on along the minus strand of CAXIVM010002154.1, from coordinate 21,866 downwards.
GCAGAATTTTTGGAAAGCAGCCAGCCTCATGGTCCGGAGCTACCTCCAAGCCCTATCCATGCATACAAGGGCCTGATACGCCGTTTAGCTGAAACTTCTGACTCGACCCAGGTAGGTGTACTGGCTGGCCGAGATGAACCGGTGCAAGAGGTGATACTTGCACCAACTGTGCTGCAAGTTATGGAGAACCCATATGTCATCAGCCGGTGGAAAGACTTCAAATATGAAGTACTGGGCATGGTTTCATGGTGTGAGGGTGGGCGTGAAGAATGTGAGAATCAACTCCAGCAACTATGGGATGCCAGGATCACATGCTTGTCCTCGTCATGGCTGGCATGGAATTTACAAAAGCATGGCTTGCAGAAAAGGACACCGACTCGGGCAAACTATCCTTTCGAGCTGTGTGTGTCACTAAGTCAGGGGTCAACCGCCAGAAAGGTGACAACTTTGTGGTTCTGCCTGCTACGCAAGTTGCAGTAACACTCCAAGACCGAGCGCCTTTTGACAAAAGCAGCTAACACTGTACATGCAGTGCTGTAGATACAAACACAGAAAGAAATATATATATATATACAATGAGAGATATGATACATGGTGCAATACAATACTGTATACAGTACAGTACTGTAGTATGTGTTCATATGGCGTACTGTACGGTAAGACTCTTTTGAAGTACATAGTACTGTACACTGTACAGTATATTGTTTTCAATGTCCCGTAAAGAATAAACTGCAAATTGACCCGAACTGAGTCAGTCCGTGCCGTATGGCAGGCCGTTGCTTTGGTTTCTTCCGCTCTGTCAAGGAGTTTGCTGCTACAGCCTCTACAGCCATTCTCAAGGGCACCACCGCCTATGAAAAGCACTGTGTACCGCCGGATGGTTTGTGCTGCTTCCATGCTATTTTGGGAAGCCTGGACAGCTTGGAATTTCAAATGTGGAATGCGGTATCCCGAACCGAGCTTGGTTATGCAACCAACCGCAGGACCGCCAATTTAGAGGCTGCCAAAGCCCATGCTCTCAGGGACCTAGCAATTTCCAGCACAGATGGAACAAACCCATTGTTGCTGAGCATGGCCACTACAGCGAAGGAGCATCTGTCAGTTGACGTTGGTGAATTATCATGGCTTGGCACAGTGTTGAACTTGTCCATCCGCTGCACTATTGATGACGAGGCAGGTCTGTTTGTATTCTAACTGACGTTTTTGTTGATGGTTAACATTCAAAGAACTGATGCCTACAGAAAGGTGGATTGTTCAAAACATTATTTCATAACCATAAAACATCGTACAACCCTTCTCATTTGATTACAAAAACATTTACAATACAGTACTGTACACTATACAGCACTAGTTTTGAGGAAGTCTTTAGCTGAAAGTACAGGAGAATACCGCACAGAAGTCTTGTAGCGGCCATTGCCCCAGGCATATTTGCACATCAAGAAGTTCTCGCTGACAGCAGTCAAGAGGGATGCCATCTACGGCATGGATCGGATTCCAGACGTCCACCTGCTGTTTCAGTGGCTGGTCAACACAGAGACAAACCAACATTACTCCCACTATGATATCCTAGTCCCGGCTTCTGAAAACACACTATCTGCCAGGACCGCCAGGACACTACACCTGCCAGCAACAGCCACCTTTCAGCTGTTGCTTCACCTTTTACACTGAACATCCATCACATTCAAACAACGAGCAAGCACAGCAACAAGGTGAGCCGCTCAAACCACAAGCAGAGACACCAGCACTGGCAAACACACCAGCAAACGGGGATGTAAGTGACCCGCAAGCACGGCCAGCATCACCAGAAAAAACAGAGGTTGCAAATCACCCTTCAGCAAAAGCAACAGCATCCACAGCAGAGCCAGCAGCACAACACCATGGTGAGCCGCTCAAACCACGAGAGCCGTGACATCAGCATTGGCAAACACACAAGCAAACGGTGAAGAAAGTGAACCACAAGCACCGCCAGCATTAGGAGAGACACCAGAGGCGGCGCGTGACCCATCAGCAAAAGCAACAGCATCCACAGCAGAGCATCAAGAACATGGACGGGCAAAGGCAGAAGCACAGCACCACATTGAACCGCTTGAACCACAAGCAGTGACAGCAGCATTGGCAATTACACAAGCAGGTGATGTACGTGAACCACAAGCAGAAGCACCACAAGCACTGGCAGAGATCTCAGCAAAAGTGACAGGTGACCAGTCAGCACCAATAAAACATCCACAGCAGAACATCAGGAACCTGCATCTGCAGGTACAGGCACAGCCAGAGCGTGAACCACCTGAAGAAGAGCAGCTTGTTTTGGTGAGACTAGCTCATGAGTACTTGCAGCAATTCCTGAGTCTTGGCTCTTTGTTCTTCACCTGGCAGCCTAAGAAGTCCATGAGAACAGACTCCGTGAGTTTGTGCGTTGTCGAAGTTGCTACTGACATGGTCCACGCTACTGCAAAGCTTGAAGAGGTTTTGGTTGTGGAGAACTTTTCTCAACTACGCTCACTGGCAGCCTTCCAAGGGGCAAGCCCACAGCAGAAGAGCACATGGAGAAACTGTGACTTGTACAGCACCATATTCTAAGTGTATCGTTTTTGAAAACCTGCCCTAGCCTACAATAGAATTCAATACAGCAAGACTAATCTTCCAAGAATAGTGTCCACGATACCATACAGTGCTGTGCAGGACTAGTATGTTTCCTTTCAAGAACCACTGCAGGCATCGTATCACAGACGAAGCGCTTGTGCCTTTGGACAATCAGTGAGATTGACAAGGTCACTGAGCCCATGGTGGTGGAAACTGGGCGTGGTCGATCGCAATATATAACCTCCAATGATTTGAAGAGTGCGGTTACAAAACACAAATCTTTGACTTTAAGTTTGACGTCTTCAGCTCAGTACTTTGTGGACCGGCTGTCACCAAGAGACCGGCGCCTATTGCAGGAAAACCTTCAACTCCTAGATGGCAAGCGAGTGACTTTTGGTTCTACATGCAGTGGCACTGACGTCATTGTCCCAGTGGTGAAGCATACCTTTTCAGAACTTAGCAAACTCTTCAACGTGCCGCAGCTCACTAAGTTTGTGGTTCTCTATTTTTTGACTGCTTTGAACCAGGACCCACCAATTCCCATGCGACCGTAATTCAAAAAACATGAATATGTTTGTATTCTAACTGCATCCCTTTAATTGTAAGGTATGCTAAGGAAAAACGTACAGTAGAACAAATTCCCGCAAAGAGTTTTCAGTTTCCATGCAACCAAAAGAGTAGGAGGCTCAAGCAAAAATCAGAGCACTCCAAGGTGTCCATTCAGATTGTCCATATTTTCAGCGTGGAGTCCCACAAGCAGAAAAGGAGTTTCATCAAGGATGCCCATAGCACTTCCGATGTCCATCTTTTCGATGATGCTGCAATCTTCAGGGATGGAGGTGAAGCTTTTGGTGATGTCTGTCAACGATCTCATGAGGTTCCATCTGCAGTTGATATTTTGATCTCCGGACCATCTTGCAAGAACTTCAGCAAGGAAAATCAGAAACGGGCCAACTTTGCTTCATGTAACTTGGCTGGGAGTTCAAATGTCTTGCTCCTGAAATAACACCCCACATGCCTTCTAGCAAGCAGGGGTGACCCACACAGGTGCTGATGAGTAAGCCTGCACTAAGCCATAGGAGGTACTAACACTTCTTTTTGTGGTGGACCTCACGAAGTTTTGATGGCTCCCGCGGTTTCTTAGCAACATGTCAAATACTATGAAGGGTAATGTGGAAACTTACTCTACAGTACAGTATAGTATATCTAAGGTTATGAGGATGGAACCGGCTGCAGCGGATTTACCCACGAAAACGGAGTGAAGAAAGCTGCAGAGACAATGTGTTCCTGCAGTGGTGCTCTTTGAGAACGTGACAGGGCTCATGACACATGCAAAGATGAGAAAGGAAATCCGATGCAACCCCAGATCGAGGCATGGAGACAATACTGTACAAAGGGTGTGTTCCATACAGCTTACCATATTCTATTCTATCTGCACACAAAAAGGCCTTCACACAATGCAGTGCGCACGCACAAACCTGGCAGGTGGTGACCTCTGATTTGAAAGAGTTGGAGTATGTGTTCCAATATTCCAAGCTCGATGCAAGACGCTTCCTACTTCCACAACGGTGGACCAGAGTTTATGGGACGGCTGATCTGGATGAAGGGCAATCACAGCAAGACTTCCGTCAGAGAATGTCAGAGACACTGTCGGATTTGTCGAGTGACATTCATTTCGATCATGGTCAAGTCTTTGAGGAGGGTTTGGAAACGACGGCTTTACAGGGCAACGCTGCGCGTGTGGTCCAAGCTGTGGAAAAGGGACGCCTCCACAATGAATCCAACGACCTGTATGCGGACACCAGTAGCTCCCACTCTAGGGAGGTTGAGATGTCATATGGAGCTGCCGCTTGTGTCAGACCTACTCATCCAATATACTCTGTGAAGCGAGAGAGATTTCTTACCGTTGCTGAGCTGTGGCGGTGTCAGGGTCTGTTCAGGGATAATTTTGAAAGACCAAAGGCTGTGGACCAGATACTGCAGCAGCCCAAACTTGCCCAGGATTTATGCGGGAACAGCTTTGCAAGCACCTGCGCGCAGGCTCAGCTGATAGCAAGCCTTTGTCACTGCAAAGGATGGAAAAGTCTAAGTGGTTGTGCAGTTCCATGCCCAGATCAGCGCCTGGCAAGAGGTGATTCTGAAGGCACAGTTCCTTATAGGGCTCTCTCTCCTGCATCAATTTCCAGTGATAGGATCACTCCCATGAAGAGAAATCTGCATGACTATGGGGAGTCTAGTGGCAAAAAAGCCAAGTTCCCTCAAGCACCAGCAGCTCCACCCTTCGAGGCAGGACAGTGAGTGTCTACTGTTTGTATCGCATTCTCTATGGGAAGTCTACTACAATGTTCCTTTTGAAAAAAATACTTGTTCCATCAAATTTACTTTCACATTCTATACTGTTTCTATCAATTTTACTTTACAATTCTATTATTTTCCCATCAGTAGTCCAACAAATATCTATACTTTTGCTATATTTTGCGCTGTTTGATGATATTTGACTGCTCCTTTAAAGCATTGTAAACACAGTGCAGTTAGAATATAATTGTGGACTGCCCCTGCCTCACTGCAATGTCTAAACATAGGATAAGCAAACAGCGCAAAATATAGCAAAGGTATAGTAAACTGTCGCTTTGGCTGCAGGATCCTTACTCAGACATCACGTCGGAACATCTGCAAATTTTTGGGACCACTTCCGGATTATTGGGGCAAACCCAGACCTCCAGCTTTCCGGGACATGACGGAAAGTGAGAAAGAAGCCTACTGGGCAGCGTTTCGCGCTATCATGAACACTTCTTGTGAAAATCTTCCTGATGACAATCATAATGAGGCAGCTGGTGAACCACATGAACAAGAGCGCCTAGTGCGGCGCCGCATCACGGGAAAGCAACCGGATTCCTCGTATCCTCGTCCTGAGATGTTGGCAAATGATGCCTTGATTCCTGCTTCAGCCATCTGCAAACAGACTCCAGATGCTAAGCCGCCTTCTTCCTTCCAAGCTTCCAGTGCACTTGTTTCTTTGAAGTCTGTGGAAGCAAGTCGGGCAAGGAATGCCAAACTGACTTTGAAGAAACAGCGAAGTGATGAACTACGAACCAAACGCAGGTATGACCAGGAAAGCCCCCCTGTGTGTCGATTTTCAAGAAGGTTCAGCTTTTCAAGGAGCCTTAGTGAGATTCTTTAGTGTTTTAGCTTTCTTATTGTATGGATTGATCATGTTTACTGCGTTTATTGAATACAGTACACTGGTTTGGGCTGGGTATTCCATCTGCAATGCGCTGCTTGGCACTAAGGAATATGATGAGCTGTGCGCAGATCCGTCGATCAAACATCCTGAAAAGCATGTTGAGAACCAAGCGGCATTCAGGTCAGTATCAGGGCTGTTTCAGTGCCAGCCACTGGGGCAGGAAGAGAAAGATGGACCGATGGGATTTGTTCGTTGAGATTGCTCCGAAACAGGCGAAGGGTATGTCGGAGATACCAAACCGCCTTCGCAACCTTCTTGGAGTACCACTCAAACACCACAACGGGAAGTTCAAAGTTGCAGAGGGGGACTCGCACAATCCCACAGCCTCTAGCTTTGGCAATTAAAGAGCTTCTTTTGGAATGGATCCAACTTGGCGAGGAGGTGTCCTTCGACTATGCGTGGGAGGTCGTACAACAAGCAGTGACTGAGTGGAATTCTCAACTTGAAGCACCTACAAATGCAGTTCGCGAATCGCTGGGGCCCCAATTCCTACGACATCACGATCAGGACCTACCAGAGGACCCATCAAAGGAAGCTTTGCTGGCCGTGGAAGATGCAGCAAATCAAGACTTGAATGATATTCTATCAATGATATTCTATCAATGATATTCTATCAATGATATTCTATCAATGATATTCTATCAATGATATTCTATCAATGATATTCTATCAATGTTTGAACCATGCATCATGCATGAGCCTTGGCATGTGCTTCAGAACAGTACTGTACTGTACCATATTCTAAGTGCTTGTTTCTTTCGTAAATAGTGTTGGACCAGAAGCTAGACTATGACAATTGTTGCTCTTACTGTACTTTACCACTACAGTAAATTGATATTTATATATATAATATTCATCCGATTGCTGTTTGCTCCCGGCATTTCAGGAGGGCAACACATCGTTTGTGCAACAGGCTGGGAATCCGGTCATCCAAGCTAGCAAAACGAGCTACCCGGCACCTTGCATACAGCCACCCATCAATGGCAATGGCGCGAGAATGGGTTCAGATGATGATCGCCACTCACAAGGTAGGTGGCCGATTGATGTGTCACTTTGATCAGGTTTGGACAACGCATTGGGAGCCGCCAAAGACTGTGTTGTTCAAGGACAGTTCTGACAAAGGAAAGATGCGCCCGGACAACTCCAAACCTTCCCAGGCGCAAATGCTTGCTAAGATCAGGTCCGCTCTCAACCTCACTGAGACTGGCAATTCTGATGCTATTGTTGAGAAGAAGGGTGAGATCAAACCGGCAGCTTTGGGACCTGCCAGCACTTTTGTGCCGGTGGAGCACGCGCGTGTGGCACGCACAACCACGACGTTGACCTGGGCCAATGGGTCCATGGGCCAAGCCTACGTCACTGCATCTCGAGATGTTGTGTCCATGCCTTAGTTTCCACACTTTTGTGATCAACCCCATGTGCAGTGCAGTCTTGAAGAATTGCTTTTGTCTAGGCTTGCCAGAAAAATGCAGTTAGAATATAGTGGAGGCCTGTCGCTGTACTGTACCGTGCAGCACTGCATGCTGCATATAACCTTCCAAACTACTACAAAGAAATTCAAAGGGAACTGTACAGAATATATACAGTAGAGTACTGTATGCTCCTCTGAGGTCTGACAAGGTTGCTGCAGCTATGAACAAAGAACTCGAGGGTGTGATCTACATATCAAGGACTCATGCCAACAGATCGCACATGTGGAATGGTGACACCCTACTACAATACCTGGAACACCTCAAGGGAGAGATCAAGCGGAAACGGGTGGCTTTGGGATTGCCATTCAGTGCCAAGGCATTGGTGCTTTGTGACGCTGCCACAGTGCACTCAACATCGATCTACCAAAAGATCCGGGAGCGCTTTGAACGCGAGGCAAATTGTGTCTTTGTGACTGGTGGAAACAATAGTACCTCTAGTACGTTGAACAAGCCGGTGATTCCCGGAGGTTGGACGGCAACCGGTGCGCCCAATGATGGGTGGCATCAATGGTTCCACTATTTGAGGAGGGGATTCCTGAAGTTGACCATGGGTTTGTCTGGCTCTTTGGTCTTGCGCAAGACTATGGCAGAATTTGGGGTGGCAGTTGATGGAAACTCAAGGTTCACATGTGTTTGGCTGTGTGTTTTGGGGTTGCTGTTTGTTTTGATATGTTTTGATGTTGTTTGGTAAGGCAACACTACGGTACTGTAAAGTACACTGATTTTGCTTTTGCTTCTTTGGTGCACTGAAGATTTATAGTCCTTACCCATGCAAATAGAATGTGACCATTGCACTTTACACTATCTCTCAATGTCTCATCTGAGGCTCAGCACTGAAGGAAGCTTGAGGGCTGATGCTTGGGCATTGAGAAAGATCGCAGAGTATCAGGGCGGCAAGCTGCTGATGTGGACGTGGCTTTCCAGGGGGGCTCACAACCATTGAGCAGCAAGCCGAGTGGAATTTTGAAGGAAACGTTGATGAAGCCAGTAGGGCGCTAGAAGCTACACCTGGTGCTTTGGCTCAGCTGTGTCAGCTGCAAAAGGTCCCAGAACTTGATTGCTCCGCCGAGAAAGAAGAAATCGCTAATGCTGCATCCATTACTTTGGAGGGAGAGGAGTCACAGCCCATATGCCTCCCCACTTGGTTCCGGGGACCGATCGACAAGGCCATACTGACATGGCAAAAGGAGCATCGACGGTGGGAAGAGAAGAAAGCACGCAGACTCAGAGCAGGACACAGCCTCCCAAATTGCATGAAGCTTACGACGAGTGGAGTCGTGACTCAAACAAAACCGTTGTGTTGAGCAAGCAGACACAAGGGCAGGTGGTGAACATGTCCAAAAAGCCATTGGGAACAAGGTCCACATGAGTCAGAAAGCAGAAGAATTGAGTATTCAGGCTGGAGATGGGAAGCTCTGGCAACTCAAGATGCTGGAGGGTGTGGTGCCTCCTTCCGATGCTGTTCCGGCTGAGATTGACAAGTTTGGAGGACTGGGTTGATGGCAGCTACTGCCTGTTGTGCAACATTCTTTCTTGTACACATGTACAGTACAAATTCTAAGTGCATGTTTTCCATAGTAGGGGTTGCCTGCAGGAGAACGCAGTGGGTTTCAATTTTTTGATCACCTGTATCTCGAACAAAACAGTGTCTGCGTGTTCTCAACGGAAACTGGAAAAGTGTGCTTGAATGCTATATGCCAAGAGAAATTATACAGTACCGTATCTCAAACAAGTTAAATGTGATTGAATTCTAACTGCAATCCTTTCACTGTAGGGGCTGTTAGAAAAGAACACAACGGATGTCCTATTCCTTTACTGTAAACGGAACTTGTGTACAGTAAGTACAGTACAGCGCTATATACACATATCAAGGGTTGGGCGTGCGCATGGAATATGCGACATTGCCAGGAACGCTCTCTGGTAAAGAGCTGCTTTAACTTGAAGATGTGCCAGGCTTGGAGAACGGGCGCATATTTTCAGCGGAACTTGGGAAGCGTGTTTGGAAGCTTCTTCTACGGCAATCATATATTCTTATCAGAAAGACATATTTCACATAGAGATGCATAGACTATAGAGTATTTTCAATTGGATATTCTAACTGCTTTCCTTCGACTGTACGGGTTGTTGCAGTGGGTTTCATCTTTGTTCACCATCCGGGGCATGAGCTGCCAGAATGAATCTGCCATTGCTGCCTGTAGAGTGCAGTAAGGACAATATGTACAGTACAGCGTGGAAACTACCAGTCCACATACGGGATGATGAGCACAGCGCAGGGACATCGCAGAACAATGGGAAAGAGAAAAGGTGTGCCGATGAATTTGTGAAGAGTCTCTTTACAGCAGATTCAATTCGTAGTGCTTCAAAAAGGTGCAAATAGAATATAGGTCAAAGGACTGGTTTCAGAATGGTTTGAGTATCGCAATCAATAGCTGCTGGTTTCAAGCGCTGTGATACTTCCATAAACTACTATAACTAAGGCAAACTTTTAAGAGTTTGTTTTCTTTTTTGCTACTATGATGGACTGGCATCTTGAATACACTATATTCTAACTGCCCTTGGCAAATTCTAACTGCAGTGCTGGCTGGGATTTAAATTTCTATATTCTAACTGCGCTTTAAAAACACTGTATTCTAACTGACTGTCCCTCCATGATAGTAAGTTAATTGTATAATCATTATTTATGCATCTTTCAATAAATATCCTCATACATACACACACACATATATATATATATACATGTGCAAAAAATATATATGTACGTATATAGTTTTATTTGTCCTAGTAGTATTCATTATGCCTCGAAGGGGTTAATTAATATGAAATAAGCAAAACATTTTATCACAAATATTAATTCGCCGTATTAATTCAATTCTTGAGTTGCAGGAAGTTTAATCGCAAAGTAAAAGAACCGCTTTTTATAACTTCATTATCTTGAATGTATAACATGTTAAGTCATAAAGTGCGCACTCCCCTTTAGAGGATTGGAAGTGCAGCTAAGTTTATGACTAATTAGGTGGTGGCAACAGAAAGACAATATACACAATATGGTGATCAGAAACACCGATGGAACATAGCGAATATTTATATAATGGCTTCAAACATGGTGCGACGGTCATCATATAGTTATAATCAACCGTGTAACTAATGATAGTGTGGCAGCCATGAAGCCGACGATATATGCTTACAACACTGCATAATGGGGTGTTGCAGCATAGCGTGCAATAAGACAGCCAATAAAGGTGTTCTAACAGTACGACAAGGAGCGTAATTCGCTAAAAGCCCCGAAATCTTGCATAACAATTCAACCTTGAATAAATACAATCCTGAACTCTATCCCTCTATATATCCATGTATATATATATGTGTGCGCAAGGATCTTTCTCGCAAGTTATATAAATCAATATCAGCATATTTGATCAACAAAATGCTGACCCTGTCTTCACGCCCAGATCTCTTGAACCTTCAAGTCCATGCCGTCTCCCAATCGCGCGTCTGCATCCAAAAAACTGTTGAAACAGTAAGTCTGTTTTCTTCTGCGAGAGCGGTTAAAGAGCCGCTAGCTGCTAGAGGTTCTGTGCTCAAACACAGAGCCGTCCAATACCGTGCGAGAGATACGTATTGCACTCGGCTGGCAGAATATTACTTTTGCATTACAGATACTGATGAAGCTTTTTAAGAACCTGCATACTTCTGTACAAACAACAACAGCAAAAGGTGCATGTACTTGTTTATATATATAAATATATACTGTATGAATATGCATATCAAATTGTATGTCTACAGTATATGTACTTGCACCTAGTACTGCAAGATGCCAAAAGTAAGAGGGTCCTCCCTTGTATGCTCTGAAGACCTTTGCAACTAACGATGCTGCCACGCAGACTGGAAGCCAAACAAACTTGCATACAATAAAACTTGTATTTCCAAAAGGCCCAATTGAAAACCAGGGTGGAAAGTTGAAAGCGTGACTAACACCAGAACGCAAAGAATACAATCAACAAAGAACCAAGCCTGCTTTTCCAAAGCCGTTGGGTTCCCAAATCATCATTCGTAACATGTTTTTCTCTTCTAATGCCTCTTCTTCCTCAATACATCGGAGTGAAGGGAGCTTGAAGAGGGCTTATTGTTGGTCAAAACGACGCAGAAGTGCTTCAATCTTGGCATGAAGACAGGTTCAGCTCTTTTGGTTTCCAGAATGCTGGCGTGCAAGGACTGTATTGCAGAGACGTTGAAATAAATTTGGTGGCAAAAGAGACTTGAAGTTGGGATGAAAGGGGACACGATGGTTTTGATGGCGCAGAGGAACTTGACATGAAGATGGGTTAGATTGGTTTCAATCTGCAAGGCAGAGCTGCGCACTTGTTTCCTTGTGCAAAAAGGGCCTCCGGTACATGACATGTTTTCACGTCAGGTCCAGTTCTCATGGTCCAACACTATGCTCAAAAAGTGAGTGTCTTTGTATCACTCCCCCTTTGTGGCTTTGCCACAAATCCAGAAGCTCAAAAGCTCAAGGCCCATGCCGTCTTCTCTCAGTCGACTCTCACTGATCCGGTCATCATCCGGCCAGTCGTAGTCATAGGGTGTCTCCGCACTCCCACCCAACGATGGAGCCTGGTTTGCTTCCATCAGCATTCCATAGGCACTGATTGCCTCCTGCTGCAGGCCCGGAGGTGGTGCAGGGCTCGATGCCATTGCAGCCGGTGGCGGTCCACCTCCTTCTTGCCGATTGTGGCCTCGACAGGCCGATGGGTCGACCAATCCGTCGTGATCGTAGGCAGTGTTGACGAAATCGTACCGCTGCCACTTGATCCCCCTTCAGCTACCGCCGTTGCAATGTAGCACGGAGTTCCATTGTCCGCGCGGCCTTCCACCAAGGTCAGTTGCAGTTGAGGAATCTCTGCTTCTGGCTGCTGCTCCAGCATGATGGCCTGCCTCATAATGTCGTTCCGATGAAACATGCGGTTGCCGACCTGCACCCAATAAATGGGTTCAGATCCTGGTGGTCTCTCCCAGTCCTGCTCTGAGTCTGTCAATGCCTGAAGTGCTAACCTCAATCCCTCTGGGATTCCAGACCATCGCTCCATGGGCGGCATGGGAGGAGGAGGTTTTCCAATCCTCCCTGTTGTCCTGGTTTTCGCACCAGGTTGTAGCGCTGTTGATGCGCTTGCCGTTGAGCCGATCGGTGGCCTCTCACCCAAAGCCTGTGGTCCTTCTGTGCTTGCCGATGACCTTGCAGTCCTCTCCGTAGTCATCCCAGTACCAACTGGATCATGGATTCGTTGATGGCGTAGTTGCACAGCTTCCTCCACTCTCATGTCCTGTGGAATCCGAAGATGCGGGGGCAATGTATGTTCTTCTCTCGCCCACTCTCCAACTGGGCGTGTGCCCACATAGTAGCTGGCTGCTTTTGCTCCATGCGCTGGGCTGTGTAGCTCGAAGAACGTGTAGCCATTCCATCTTCCCTCAACCTTGTTGTACATTCGATCCTCCCATGTCGGAGGCTCAATCCATGAATCTTCCGAGGGTCTGCCCGGCTGCTCCCCGCCGATGTACTTGATGGTCAACCTGCGGCCTGTCAGGACCTGTTTGTCCCGTAGTGGATACGAGCTGTGAATTGGGTGGCATCTCTGGTACCTCACCTCATCTTGCAGTGGACTCTCACCACAAAGTTCTCCACCACCTGCCAGCGGTCTGTCGTGCCCGTTGGTGGCACGTGGAATGGTGGGTGCCACCATGGCTCATGTGGCCTAGCCCTTGCTGGACCGCCGTCATCAGCCTGCATCATCCTGACCATGGCTCGCGGGCGCGTGGTGGTAGTTTGGTCACCACCCGAACCTCCTTGGGAGCCCTCTGGGCTACTGTTGGAAGGATGGGGCCCCCTGGCGGGTTCATTTCACGGTGGTCTCACCTGCCTTGGGAGCAGGTCCCCCCAGGGATGGTTCATCTTCCCTATCCCATTTTTCTGAATTTTCCTCAGCCATGTAACACCTACCAACATGAGTACAAGAGCTACTAAATCTACCAGTTGCGACTCAGCACCACTTGCGAAGAGAGCCGCTGCGCAGAGCACCGCCAATGCGCCCCTCATGATCGTCCAGTCATCTTCCTCTCGATGTTCTTGCTGCTTCACCGCCATTGTTCTCACCTGGACGAGATGCTGGCTCTTGTCTTCCTTCATGGCGATCTGATTCACAAACGAATCAAAAGGCAGGTCCCATCAGCTGTTTGGTGAGACCGTCTGCAGGCAGTTCCGCCCCTTCACATGGTGCGTATGCCACCCGCTCACCTCACATCCCACAGCTGCCCTCAGTCCTGCCGCACGGAGCCGAAGATGACGAGTCCTCCAAGCTCCAACATCACCCTGACACAATGCCAGTGCACTTTTGTTGTCACCATATAGTGATCTTCTCACTCCCTCCATGCCCAAGGCCTCAAGGAGCATTGCAACCCCTTCAGCCTGCTGAAAGACCTCCGTGTATGCCACCAACTCTGCCTCCGCCGTCGAACCTGTGATAAATGGTTGCCGCGCCGAACTCCACAGAATGGGACATCCAGCTACCATCACAATGGTTCCATGGACCGACTTGTAGGCTTCCGCCGCAGGCGCAAAGGATGCATCTGCATACGCCTCCACATCAGTCTCACCCCTTGGGAACTTGAGTTCTTCTTTCTCCCGGTCTGCAGTGTCCTTCAAGTACGTCAGGATTGCCCTTGCGTGCTTGCAGACCTCCTTCGGGCGACGACGCACTGCCCGGCTCAGGACCCCAGTCGCATGGCAGACATCTGGCCTGCTTCTGCGCGTGACCCACTGGAGCTCCCCCACGAGTGTCTGAGCTTCTCTCAATGTTGCAATGTCAAACTTTCTGGAGGACTGTCCCCCTCCATGTCGACGGGCCCGTCACTCTTTTCTTGTCACAAAGGTCTAGAATGTAGTCCCCCTGATGCAACTTGTAGCCATCACTTGTTCGAAGCACCTGAAACCCACAGAACTTCAGTTCCTGTCCCACCTTCTCAAGCATCTGGCTACCTGAACACTCCCAAATGGTTTCCACCTCATGAAGCAATGCTTTGACCTCCTCAGTAGGTCCCACCACGATGAGGTCGTCCACATAGGTCCCCAAGTAAGCTTTCACACTGCCGTCCAAGTCCACAACCTTCCACACATTAGCTTCCGCCAGCTGCTCCATTCGCCGAACCTGTTCACTGAGCCTCCATGTTGCTTTCCTCAAGCACTGATTGCGGTGGCAGGTCCAATCCTCCGGCGACTCTCTCAAGCTGTATAAGGCTCCCTCTACCGCCCACATTGTCCCCGGCGGCGCAATCCCCAACTGGACGACCAGCTGAGGCGGTTTCACGAGGGTCACCCGATGCGCCGCACTACGCTTGGGCGCTTGTAGAAATGCACTCTTGATGTCAGTAGAGCCACATGTCCAGCCCCTCTGGCTTGCGACCATCACCAACACCCTCAGCGCTACGGCATCAATCCCTCCAGTTGAGGTCGTCACCATCTCATCAGGTGTGCCAAAGTTTCCACACACAACAATCCTTGCCTTTCTTCTTCCACATGGTGCCTTGCGACTGCATAGCAGCTTGCCTGGAATGATCTCGATGTAGATGCCAGATTCCACCAGCGTCTTCACTTCCCCAGGTGTCTTCCTCACCAACGTGCCGGTGTTCTCCAACACCATCACCTCATTCTCCACCGAGGGAATCCAGAGGTCTTTCTCCTCCAGAATCTGCTTTGTTCCCACCAAGTACAGCACTTCTGCCTCCTGAGGAGTCGCTTCCTTCTCCCCCGTTCCCACAGCCTTCATGATTTGGGTGAGTTCTTGGTGATCATCCTGTATCTTTCGATCAAGCCACATTGCATCTCTCCTCAGCTGTCTGATACACGCGTCTGTCTAACCTTCAGGAGATATGCTCATGGCCACCTCATCCACGATCACCCGCTGGAGTCCTTGGCGGAGTTCATTCATCACTTGCACTTCCTTTGCGATGCTCGTGATGCCCTCCAGGATGATGTTCTCAACCATCTCCCTTTTTGTTGGCGTTTCACACACCCTGCATTCCATCTCCGCTGCCACCTTTCTGAGCCCACACCCTTGACATTCTTCAAGTCCTTGACGTTTGCTCGAGTCCACGGTGAACAGAGGTTTTTTCAATGCCCTTACCGCGGCTGCATGTACTTCCTCCCCCCCCGGTCGTCGGCCAGGTTGATGGACCTGTGTTTCGAAGTCATCAGCTTGGACATCATCTTCTCCATCGCCCGGTTCCCCATCGCGATCTGGTGGCGGGGGTTGTGCCTGATCATCAACACCTCCCAAAACTCCGCCGCTTCCTTGAGTTGGTTAGCAATGGAGTGCGGGTTCTCTTGATGTAGCAGTTCTGCATCTTGACCATCACGTTCAGGACGACTTCCTTCCGGTAGACCACCCCCAGGGCCACCGTCCCAATGGCCTGAACTCCCCCCTCAATGGTCGCTGTGCGACGCGGCCTGACAGCTATTGTGGATCGAAACCCGTGCCCATCAACCGTCATCACCCAGTAGGCCCCTGCCGATGAAGCCATGCCTTCTGCTGGACCCATGACAGTTGCCTCGATCATCGGATGCTTCCATGCATCCCAGCGGCGATGCCAGGTTTTCGTCCGAACCATAGCCTTGCAGCCATATGGGATCAACCTCGGCAGATCCAGTCCAAAGGCCCGCAGTTGTCCACGATGTCTTTCTTCCGCTGCATGCCAGTGCTGTAGGCCAATCACGGATGGGCAGTCCAGCAGACTGTAGGAGGTGCATTCTTCAACACTCCCACCTCAATCTCTGCTCTAGTGTTTCCGGTCGGCTCGTCTCCAGCAGTAAAGCAATGCTCCAGGTCTCTTGCCGTAGTCCACTCCCGAAATCGCTTCGACACAAACTCTTTTGCCCGATCGGTTTTGATGCGGAACACCGGCACCTGAGGCGCACGATACCTAGCAAACAGCTTTGACGTTGCAGCGATCACCGTCGCCTCCTTGCGGTTCAACAGAGGCGCTGCCAGTGTAAGGTGCTTCACTCCCACATCCTTGAGTTCAGCTATCTGCTGTTCAAACGATGCCAGCTTCACCTCCGCCTCGCACAGCGCTGCCTCATCACCGTCTCCTTTGAATGGGTTTGGATCTTGACCGCCCGGCAATACCTCTTGCCGATCTTGAACTGGGTACTGTCACTGTAGTCACCAAGAAGTATCTTGGTTGCCCCATATCTTGGTCACATCCTGGCCCAAAGGGTTCAGCCAAATCCACCGCCATCGTAAAGGCACTTGGAAATTGCTCTCGAAGCCGTGGGCGATGTCTTGCAGCTGCACGGGCACTCCCGACAGTCTCTTCGGTGTGGCACATGCCCATTCAGAATGCGTTGATACCATGCCCACTTGGTGTCCTCCCTAACGGTCTTCACCTTGGGTAGAGCACCACTTCCCACTCTTCGCCAAGAGTCCACCACCGTCTGTTTCAAGCCCACAGCCCACGCAGCCAGGCTCTTTGACTCCATCAGTGCCTGGTCCAGGTGCGTCGGCCATGACGTTGATGATCTACTGTCCCTCCATCCATCCAATTGTATCACTTCTGGTATGGATGACCAAAGGCATGTTGGTTTCTTCCTTGCATGACCCAGTGCTCCTTGATCACCTGAGATTCTTCTCAATTTCAAGTCCTTCTCCAGCACTTGTGTCACCTCGGGCCATACCGTGAATGTAGGCATGTTGTCCCCCTCACGATAGCTTGCGGGATCCTCTGGCGTTTCCACCATGAATTCAGTCTCCCCCGGATTTGCTGACTTACACAATTCTGCCAACACTAACGTTCTCAAGAGCAACTGGGTGTCCGTGTCCACCAAGGTCCGCTCATGTGGCTTCAAGTCACTTTTGCCCCACATCCCAGGGCCTGCCCGATCTCGCACTTGGCGAGGTCCACCATCTTCTCGAAGGCGAAGGACTGAGACCGACCTGCATGGTGGGCCAGCCAGGAACGTCTTCACCTTACTTGACCTTGCCACATCCATCAAGTATGCCATAGTGGAGAGTCGTTCAACAGGTCTTGGTTCTGGAGAATGTCTACATTCACAATCACCCACCCTGTAGGGACCCTCTTCGACCACCGCGACGGCTCCGGCCCACAGAACAGGTTGAGGACTACATGATCTGCCTTCTCAATGCTCCTCCTCATTTTTCTGTTCCATGCGATCTCTGTTGACTTGACTCCAGGTGCTTCGCCAAATGCTCCAGTGGGACTGCTGGGAATTTCTCCTTCAGTCCAACATGAAGTCTTCAGCGTGCATCTCATGACCTCCATGGATCAATGCCTTCACCACACCATGGATCTTCTTTTTCTCCTCCTCCAAGCACGCCATCAGTCACTTGCCATCCTCAGCCGAGACATACGGGCAATTGGCGACAACTTTCACTGTCAATGTTCCCGCTCTCGGATGGCGCAGCCGACATTGGCCAGGTCGCCAGTCAATGACTCCGCCCTGTGCTACTAGTTCTCCAAGTAGTATTATCGGCGCCACGTCGCCATCATTGGTCAGTAAGACCCCACTCTCAGTTTGACGCACGATGCACTCACCAGTTGCGGTTTGCACAATTGTTTCTCCTGCGTTCTGCCACTCCTCTTGCGACACTGGCGCCCGCAGGACGTGCGTAGCTCCCGAGTCCAGCAGCACCCCACACCCCTCATAGGTTACCTTCGCGACGATCGCCCTGATCGCCGGCTGTGGTGCTCTCAATGACCTCAGGAGTGATGTGATGTCTTTGCCTTTGCTCTCGGCCTTCTCCGGCGACTTTGTCTTGTCACCTGCAGGACATTCATGCTTGCGATGACCCAACGATGAGCAGATCCAACAGCGATCATTCTTGTCCTGAACCCCAGTCCAGTCATGTCCAAATCTGCACGATGCTCCACGTGCACAACCCGCAGCGGTGCACCAATTTCTGCACGCCACCTTGGTCGCAGGCTTCTCGGAGTTCTGTTGAAGCTGCTTCACTTTCGCTTCAGGTACTTCTTTGCGATCCCCTGTCAACGCTGCAGTGGTCAACTCCGCTTGCAGTAGTTGGGCAAATCGCGCCACCACACTTTGCTGTGTTGTTGTGTCCAAGTTGTTCGAATGCCTCCAGGATTGCACCCTGAAGTTGATCTGCGGCTCTTTGTTGAGGATCTGCCTGCGTATCGAGTCCAATGCCCCAATCTGCAGCACTGGGTCTGGCAGCGTAACTCCCACCTCCACCGCTCTTGCCACATTTCGAGACCAAAGGTGCAGCTTCTCCACTCCATCCGCCGGGAACGCAGCTGTCTCCGGTGTTGTCAGCGCTCGAAGGAGTCCTGATTTCTCACCAAGTCCTCGTCCTCCTGGTTGAAACCTTTTCGTGACCTCGAGCATAATGGATGCCGCCGTCAGCTTCCTGTTCGCAATGATGTCTGACTTGATCGATGATGGCAGTGCAGCCAGCAACATGCTTGTCACACGTCCTTCAAGCCTCGTGGCATTGGGCTTCACTTGTACAACCGAGTCAAGGCATCCGACGACAGCCACACCTTGTAGACTGCATTCACCTCATTCATGAGTTGCGTCCACCAGCGTGCTGCTCCACCAGAAACATCCCCGATCAGTGGCTCAATCTCCGTGATCCAATCCCCACACCTGAGGGCTGCCTGAGGTGTGCTTTCATCGGGCAACCTGGGGAGAGTCACATTGATCGCCCTCAGGTCATCCTTCGGCTCATCTTTTGCAGTGAAGTCTGGATTGCTTGTACCCCACTCGAAGTTGGCTCCTCCCCCATCAGGCTTCTTCACTTCGGCCAACATAGGCGGAGGTGGCGGAACATAGTCATGACTTGGTTGCTGTGCATCTGCATGCATCCACAGTCCATCTGCTTGTTGCCACACTGGCACCCCATGTACTGTATGCTTAGTCTCATGAGTCTTCACCCTGCTCTTCAGCTCTTGCAGTTCTTGTTCCAGCCACTGCAGGCGAGCAGCTTGAAATCGGCCAGGACCATTGTCTGGTGCACATCCACCATTCATTGCAGTCCATTTGCCATTCTCAGACTCCATCATTCCAACTGCGGAGCCGAGTCCCTCTCGTCCTTCACCGTCACATAGTTCATGCCATCGGGGATGAACCCCGCGATCAGGACCTCCATGTCGGTGCAGCCTGCCCGCACAATCGTCTCGATGTAGGTTTCCAGTTGCCCCCAACATCCCATGATTCCATTCATGTACTCCATGATCTCGTTCATGTAGTTCACGTTGTCGACGTTCCCAACCTGACCACTCTTCCGCTGAGCGCCCATGCTCAAACTTCGACCATGGCCACGGTGGAATTTCTGGCAGTTCACCTCGTGGTTCATCCAGGTGTTCCTGGAGGGACTTGTGTGCCTCCCGGTGTTCTTATCACCTGTACTGGCTGTTCCATCGGTGTGAACATTGCTGTAGTCGGTGTCTTCGGTCCAGGAGTTCGATCTCGGTGACATTGACCTCGTGCGATCTTCTCGTTCAGGGCCTTCACCTCGTTCCGAAGCTCCTCATTTTGTTTCGGAAGCTCTTCAACCACCTGAAGTTCGATCGCTCGCTGAAGATCATCATCCCGGCCCAGGCGATCTCGTCGACCTTTACCCTGATCGAGCCGTTTGTGTTCTCCCAGCTGTTGACCTGGTACCCCACGATCTTCTTGTTGCTCAGCCTTCTGGTGACCATCCCGAGTCAGCGGATCATGTTGTCCTCTTTCCTGATCGAGCCGTTGATGTTTTTCCGGCTGCTGACCTGGCACTTGATGGTCCCCACACGGCCTCCTTTCTCTCAACCGCCATGCCATCGCTCTGTCTTCCCCTTCCACAGGTCTCCTCATCCAGCTTGTTGGTGGCATTGGAGGACCGGCCAAACTCCGTGCGCCCAAGTCATTGTTTCTCAGGCCAGCCCGGCTGGATGTTGATGGCTGTCTGGAGCTCCTCTTGAGGGTCTCTCCAAAGTTCTTGTGGGCCTTCATCCAACTCAACAAGTTCCAGAAGTGGAAGGTCCTCCGGCCCTCGCTTGCTCCAGGGCGAACTTGTCCTGCAGCTCTCGCGACCAAAAAGGATTTGCCATGGCGGCCAACGACCAGTCCACACACGTTGTGGATCTGGGTGGTCTTAAAAAAGCGTTGGGCTCATAACCTGCAAGGCAGAGCTGCGCACTTGTTTCCTTGTGCAAAAAGGGCCTCCGGTACATGACATGTTCTCACGTCAGGTCCAGTTTCTCATGGTCCAACACTATGCTCAAAAAGTGAGTGTCTTTGTATCAAGTATCACAATCAATTCGGGATGGAAAGGACTGAGCTCAGGCCTTGAACGTGTGCCGTATGCCCTCAAACCCCAATTTGCAACCGTTTCACTCCTCACATCTTCACTTGCCAAATCAATCTATTCTTTGCAATCCCCCTCTTTTCAACGACGGATCTCTCAAAACCTTGAGCAGGTCTAGTCAATCTCTCAGGTTCTGATTCCCGATGTCTGTTGTGAAATTGCGGCGTCTCAAACTGACCGCCCCACTAGGCATTAACGAAACCTCAAACACACCATTCTCTGCACAACCTTGTCATCTCCTTTTTGTCTTTCAGGGTTGGCATAGCGGCAAAGCTTGTTTCGGAAAGCGCTTGTGAACCTGCCAAGATTCCACCGAAGGTTCAAGCATACAAGGTTTGTCAGGCTGAATGAGTCGTCTACAAAATATCGTCTCTCACCTCCGTCAACCCAACTGCAAAATGATGCAAACGCACAAAAATGACAAAACTGCAAAAGTCTTCCAACCGAAACATTAAAAACATCTTGAAGGCCACGACATTAGGACTACAAGACCAAGATGACATCGAACTACAGGTTACAAAATGACAAGCCACCCTTGCACTCGAACAATGAAAAATGCTTATTGTTTGGAGATGTGTCTTGGATCTCCCCAAAAACATTTGGCTAAAGATCCCAGTCCGCACCCCAGGTTCATAGCCAGTGATGCACAATAGGTAAAGCGCTTCAAACGTCAGGTTTCACCAACAGAGTTTAAAGGTACCAATTGAAATCTTCCTTGTTATGCCATCTTTGGCCCTTTAGGCCCTTGAGGGACCGTTGTAAAGCAATTGATCAACATACAACTCACCTGTGATGTTCCGTCTCGAGCTAGAACCAACGTATTGCTGTTCTTGTATAGTGTCATAGTGTTGTTTTTCTGCTGCTTGCAATGCTTACCTAGCCTTTGTGTTGTAATGTCAACCGGCTTGTAGATGGTACAATTTCTGCTTGTTTTGTTTTGGCCGCATCGAATGGAACAGCCATGTACATCGTTTTGTCAGCTTAAAGACTAAGTCAGCAAGGGCCTTGCCAGCTCAACCAACTGCTCTTATTATATTGGCCCAACCCCCAAAAAAGAATCAAGCTTGGATTCTTTTCTCAGTGGAAGAGCCTCGCCTGCTCAGTTGCAAGGTCCAAGCAAGACAAACTCCTGTAGCGGCAGCGCTATTAGAGCATCTCTCGCTTCAACCCGTGTGCTCCAACATCTCCATCCGCCAGGCA
>CAXIVM010002153.1:0-13562 GCA_964035705.1 Porites rus | reverse complement strand
AAGGCCGGTCAAACAGTGCCGTGCTTTGGTGCATCTCGTTGACTTAGCTGGTGAATCGCCGGGACCCAAAACTGTCAGCCCCGTCTCACTGGATCGCGCCGGATCCTGCGAACGACTGCTCATCGTGCGGTGAGCCTCGACGCAAAAGCCTGAAATCGTGTGCGGAGGGTTTCGTTTCCAAACGGCAGGCAAACAGTTGAATCAACATGATCAAAATACTCGTGCCGGTCCAGATTCCTTGCTCGACGGGACCCGCCTTTTTCCCATAAGGTTCCGGGTCTACATAGATTTCAGGTTTCAGGCAACACAAAGGCTTGCTTTGCCCATGGCCCTTCAAGCCTTCATTGTTGATTTGGCTGTGTGGGCAGGCGAGGTCTCGGAGGCTATGAGTTGCAACCCAGCTCCAGGGGCTTGCTTAGTAGCCATAGCACTAGAGGCTGCCTCATCCGATTTCCAGGTGCCGCAAACAAGCACCACATCACCACAAGAAGATACAAGAAGTAGTTCCAAGGTCAAGTTTATTCAATTGTTTTTGGGCTTCTTGAGCCAGCCGGCGATTGTTTACCACCGCTCAAGCCACATCCTATACCACCCATAATGCTAATCCAGATGGTATGGTAGAATATGTTTTGCTTAACCTTGGTGTGATTGAAGGACTAAACACTGCTTAAACTGAAGCCGAAGCACATGGCACAAGCCCACAGAGATCCACTATCACTAACCATTTTAGAGGAGGATTCATCAGGCAGTACTGTTGCTAGAGGTCTAGCCCTTTTTCTTTCAAAGTCATTTTGAGGGTTCATGTGGCCCATGCTGGAAGGTCCATCGACTACTCTCATCCACTGGCGCCGGAAGAAACCGGCTCTCATGGTCTCTCTCCGCGGCGCTCCAACCCGCGATGGCCAGTGGCCGGCGTTCCAGATCGCCGGACAGGTCGGGGGCGAGACACCACTTATATACTTCAAGGCTATTATTATTAAACATTATTAGGTACAATTAATATATATGTATATATTTATATTCTTGAAGATGCTCTTTGTTTTTTGGGCGGAGGCATCGGCATTAACAAGGCCAGATTTTGTTTTAATGGGGGCTGCAAAGGTGTGCAGGCAACTTGGCTGTACGTGATTGATTTATGATGCTTGTTTTAATAGCAGCCTTTGACGATTCAGGTTTGGACCTGGCAGGCAGCCAATTCTGAGTAAACCGAGTCATATTCCAAACAGCCTCAGGGTGTACCGGAGAGACTAGCATGTGCAATACATTAGCATGTTTAATGCATAAGCATGTTTGATGGTTGTCGGGGTGTTCAAATCCCACGTGGCAGGTTTTGCAGCCTTTGTTCCAGAACAAACTTTCGAGTTTTCACCATCCAGCGAGTGTTTGGGCTGCCAGGGTGAACTGGTCCATTGCCCCGAAGCACTCTGTGTCGTTGTGGGTGTAGACAGGACGGATGTTCAGTGACGCTCGAGCAGGCTCGGAGGCGGTGTGTTCTTCTGGCGCATCAACCAGGCCTGGTGATACGGTCAGACTGTGGGGTTTCCTGTTGCATGAAGTGCTGCAGAGGGAATCTCGCACTTTCGTGATATGTAAAACGGTGAGACCCGCCCAGGTTGCATGTCTTGTTTGGGGGATCAGCAGTGCAGAAAACTGGGCAATGCTCCCTTGCCAAATTGTAGTTGTGTGGGAACGATAGGAGGTAGGAATGGGATTGGGAAAGGTACAGTTGGAATAGTGAAGGACCTCGACACACCTTGCAAGACGTCCTTGTTTCGCTTGTTTTTACTATTGAGGCATTGTCACAGCCAATGGGACATGGTCATGGACCCCTCAACTCATCAAGGATCAAGGGGTGAATTGACCTAAAAGCTTAGACTGGAGCTCATCGTTTTGTCAGACCTTCAAGCGAAGCCCAGGTGCCCCCAGCGCCCAGCATGCCACCAAGCTCTCTCCACTTGCTTCTCCCCTTTTTTTTGTGGAGGCCATGGCTACTAGTAACAAAGAAGCTACTAAAGCTACTAGTTACTACTAGCTTCTTGTTTCTACTAGTAAGGCACTTGTTACTAGAAGCGATGCACTTGTTACTACTAGTAACAAGAAGGGCTCCAATAGCGCAAAGACCGCTGGAGGCCAACTACACCGGCGCCGGCGCCAGCGCTGAACGGCTCATTTTGTCCGTGTTTTGGACAGCCAACGTCGGGCGGTGGAATGCGGATGGTGCAAACAGGGTTGAGGCAGAAGATAGAAGATGAACTTCAACTAATTTGGCTTCGACTATCGGGACATCCAGGGAAATACCTACAACTTACATCAATCTACAATCTGAGATCCATTGAACCTGACACCTGTGTCAAACCCACCGGCACCCAGGTCCTGGAGAGCTTCGGAGTCTCACGCGCCTCAGTGCCGGAAGGCGGCCGCAGAGAGCTTCAGATCCCTGGTCATCCCAAGCTGGGAAGTGTGTGGCCTCAAGTGTTCCCTTTTTGGTGTAGCCTTTGAAAGGGTGATCCAAATCCTGAAAGACATCTCAAATTCCTGCAGCGCATATTATGTAGCATACAGCATACATAAATACATAGGCGTGTTGGGACTGAATGCGGAAGCAAGTGGCTACTTGAAGATCGCATCTTGGTGTGGCATGCTCTTGTTTTGTTCTTTATACATTAGTGACAGTGGGTTGGAGAGTTGCCATCTGGCCAACCAACTCAGAATGCTCAGAAAGCTCCTGGCCCCCTTCTGGAAGGGCGGCAGACATCCTGGAACTTATGCTCAGCTTGTTTCGCACTTAAGCGCCTCCTCCCAGGCGCTCGGCTCGTGTGGGCCAATTGCTTCGAAGCCAAGCTCTGGGCCTCGGGCAGGCGGCCGAAACGCGACGACGGCCTTGACCGCGGACGACCTATCGGCTGAAGAGCCCACGGGAGAACTCTTGAGAAAGCTCCATTTCTGGATGTCTAATCTCAGTAATTGTGTTTGTAACATCAAGTGGCGAGCCAGAAACAGACGATGAAACCCCGATTTTACACTTTTGTGCTCGTGAGCTGGCCGCTAGCCAAGCGGGTGTGGCACAGAACCTGAAAGGACAGGAGGCTGAGGCTGTCATTGTCCCGCACCAACTTCGACTTCGGGGAAAGTTGGCGTTTTCAGTGTAAACGTGCCACCTGCGAAAGAGGTGACACAAACCCTGCCAGTTTTGCCGGGAATCAGAACAGAAACCCTTGAAAACAGTGGCCTGCAGATGGCAGCGTAGCCAAAAGACCTCGAAAGCGTAGCTGAAAATGTCAGGGCATTGCTTCATCAACCACTTTCCTCGAGACTTGGTGGCAAGGGATTTGGAAGGTGGATCATAGCAGATCTTCAACATGCTAGCAGACTGCGTTGGAAGTGCGGAGAATCCTGAGTACTCACCCAGTGGAAAGACCGGACATCAAAATCAGAGGACTAGTACAAGGTTGCAGCAACCCGCAGATGGTGATGTTTCTGCCAGATTCCTCGTTGGGTCTTTGTAGCTGGGGGCCAGGGCCCATTGAACAATAAGAAGTATGGGTAACTCATGGTAACTCTCTATGGCCCTCACCATGCCAAGGTCTGCTTGTTTTAAGCCACTCCCGCCTCGAATCCTGCCTGCTTCATCTACCCTACTCACTCTCACGATCGCAAGTCTTTTTGCCAAATGATAATCACAAGGCAGGGAAAGTGCATCTACTTGTACCATCATCGCTCGGAAGGCATGTTGAAACAACATTGACAACCAACCGGTTTCTTCCCATTCCACGGGCCGGCCCGGGCCGCCCGAGGCTCGGTGGAGCTCTCGCACAAGCACCGGCTCTGTGCGACGCTGCGGCTTCAGCGGCACGGGCCCTCAAGACGGAGAGGCAAGTTCTGTCCAACCATGTCCAGAGGGAAATGGTTCAGGGCTGGGGCGTTGACTTCAATCGTTTGCTAGGACTGCTGAAGTCTCGGTTGCCCTATCATACGATTGTATATTTTCTACCGATTTCCACCTTTTTTCAGATTCCGAAGGTGAGCCGCGCATAAGTGGTGGTGTGCAAATGATTTGGGCACCGCATGCTTTCCCACATTGTCCTGCCTCTATCAATTGAGGGATTCACCTCATATCTAGTTGGCTTCTGCAACGTTGTTAGATGCGCAGGCAGGCTGGGAAGCACGTCGGCTCAGAGCACTCTTTGTGCCAACAATGCGAACATCAACTCGCCCTACCCAGCAAGATCAACCCCGATGGGCTCTTGCCACACCGTTGGCCGGGTGTGGGGCAGCAGCATGAGGACACTGGGGGCTACCGGAGGTCGATTCGTTCCGTCTCACCCCGACAGCCTTCAGGTCGAGCAGAAGGTTCTCGCGTTAGGGGTCCTTCTTCTGACTCATGGTTGTTACAGGGGAGGCCATTTGCCCAACCCAGCAAGAGCTTTGGCGCCGGGTTTTGGACCTTCAAACCCGATGGGCTCTTGCCACACCGTTGGCCGGGTGTGGGGCTGCAGCATGAGGACAATGGGGGGCTACCGGAGGTCGATTCGTTCTGTCTCACCCCGACAGCCTTCATGTCAAGCGTGTTGGGGCCAACGCACTTGGCGCCAAAGTGTATGACAGTGAGACGATGGGCTAACGTGCTCACTGGACGCTTCCTGCAGCAGGGATCGTACCGGAATTCTGGCCCATCCTTTCTTCAGGCTCATGTTGTTACAGGGAGGCCATTTCAACTTTCTCGCGCTTGCCCAGTGCGCAGGCCATTTACACGCGAGACTCTTGCGTGCGCGCTTAAGCCTCGTACTGAGAAACGTTTGGCCCGTCTGGCACACCATCTGAGCAGGTAAGGCCTGCCCACGAGAACACTGTGCGTAAATCTGTCAGTCGCGTAAGGTTGCATAAGCTGGTGACATTGCAGAGTGTGTGTGTGTGTGTGCGCGTGTGTGTGAGCAGTGCACAAACAGTTTGTAGCTTTTTTATGCTTTTTTACTTTAAATGTTTCTTGTTGTTGCCGCTGCTGTGTTCTGTAGTCATCACTGCAGGTGTTAAACATGTGTTGAAAATGCTAGTTGTCACAAAACAGCGGCCTGTGGTCAATCTTCGTGTGTTGTACAACGGCTTTTTTTGGGGGGGGGCCTGTGGTCGAGAGGCTTTGCAGCAATGTGCAACCGCGGACCGTTCGGCCGTGCGAACTGTGGCGTGTTCGCACGGCCTGCTATGTAAACCCGTGTGGCACCCGTGTAAGCCACACATGGCGGGCTGATGAGCGAGGTGAAGTGACGGAAAGAGCCCAGACAGGTCCCACCCAGAGATCTTGCAGCTTTTGTGCCCTGGAGACGGGTTTGGGACTGGCAAGTGCAAGACGTTTCAACCCCTCCAAGTTGGAGACTGATGGGTTCTTTGGGTCAAAGGGGAATTGCCAGTCCAGGGTTCGCCATGGACTGAAATCATATACCTAAACCCCATTTCAAACCCATTTTTGCTGGGACTGGAGTCTTGGGTGCCCCATCTTACCTTGCAGCTTGCAAGTGGTTGCAGCGTGAGTGGCAGCCTGAGTTCAAGTTATATAGTTGCAATCATTTGGCCCTCCTTTACCTGCAGAGGGCTTGTTAGTGGCAAGGATGTGTAGCACATATGTCACGAGAGGTATGTAAGCCGGGCTTCACTGAGTCAACATTATTGAACTTCCTAGAGGCTGACTTGCAAGTCTGTGGCGGGTTGTTCATGGCACACATGGTCGATGCGCGAATGATAGAAAGACGAGGGCAACTCCCCAGGCTGATCTAAGGTTCAGAAGTCAAGGTCGAACACAGACCTTACCTGCGTTGTCCTGGTCCTGCTTTGGTTAAAGAGACCGGGAGGATCCCGCAATCGGGGCGCTCCAATGTATATTTTGTTGGGCGCTCCAACTGTCGACTGTCAAGCCCCTGGCGCCCCATTTTGGCGCGTTCGGAGCTTTCACCTCCACCGACTCGCTGCCCGAGGTGCCTCCCTCGGAGCTTTGTGCTGCCCAAGGAACGCTTCGAGTTCCTGCAGGCCGCCTCTCCAGGCCGGAGCAGTGATCGAAAGGGGCTGGAAGGGCGTGCAATCAGGTTGACAAGAAGCCCTGATAGCGTCCTTGTTACTAGCAGTGGCAGTAAGGCCAGGAGCTAGTAGCGTCCTTGCTCCTAGTAGCGATGCCCTTTGTTACTAGTATATAGCTTCTTGTCCTTTTTTTCTGAGAGAGAAACTGCCATAAATTGTCCTCAGATTCCCAGTGGTCCTGTCCTCCCTGCCAAGAAGCATCCGAAGCTGTGCGACCAACACCTTGTCTGAGGGATGTTGGCCATCTATCCCAATGATGGCAGAAAGCATTAAAGGATCATCTACCCGACCCGACAAAAAAGATGCAAGTACAGAAGTGACCTTAAGAACCCCAGCTGCCACAAAGAATCAGAAGAACTCCTGCAACGCAATATTGTTTTGCCAGAAGGATGATTCCTGAATGCAGGGGCTGCCTGACGTGTGTAGGAAGTGCATGCTTTTTCGCACCGTTGCACTCATCCCCACAAAGACCCGGTGCCTCAAAACCACAGGCTTGAATGGACAGCACCTCTAACTCTATGTGTAATTTTATACTAAACAAGCACCATGTGTATGATGAGGTCAATGAATGTCCGTTCCAGGTTCCGCACCTGTTGCATCATGTTGGATCCTTCATTCTTTTTATTCCCCACATTCTTGTGTGGGGTTCTTGTTTTTGCCGAACACATCCTCTTTCCTCCTTCCCGCCTCCTCCCGCCCTCCTTCTCTAATCCTCTCATCTCACTCACTCATCTTCTTCATCTTCTCATCAACTTCCTTCCTTCCTTCCTTCCTTCCTTCCCCTCGTCATCCAACTCAATCAGCAACGCAATCAACTCAACTCAACTAACAACCAATCAACGCAACTCAACTCAACGTGATTCATCATCTCAACACTACCGTACCACTCAACTCCACTCAATCCAACATATCTCAACTCATCACCTCAACTCTGCCACTTTGAATCCAACTCATCATTTCAACTCTACCACTCAACCTATCTCAACTCAATCAACTCAACCAACTCCGCTCTCAGCGCGTGTTTTGCTGCACCTGCTGCCACGTAGAGGGCTCGCTGGTGCGGCTTGCCCGCAATGATTGCCTGGGAAATGGCGCCGCGGCCTTCTCTTGCCGTCTGCTTGGGAGGTGCGCGTCAGGTTGCACAGTCTTTACGTGCCACTAAGCAGGAGTGGTGCAGTGGCCAGATGCCGCAGCAGTGGCGATCCAGCGTCATGCATCATGATCCTTGTGTGCGTGGATGATTGAATCGCGCGTGGACTTTCGAGTCTAATTACACCCAACTCGGCTCTAATCCACTATATAACTCAACTATCACTTCAACTCAACTCTCACAACTCAACTCCACCTTCTTGACTTTTTGTTTGTCCTTTTCCCATCTCTTCCTTTGTGTTTACCGGCATGAAATTATTCAACTTTCCACTTCTTTATTTGTCCGTTTCTTTCGTCACTTTTTCTTTTGGAAGGCTTGCCATGTGGGGTTGTCCGGTCCTTTACCTCCTTGGCTCAAAGTCGCCATGCGGCATCTCCGGACGTTGCGGGCGCCAGCGGAGCCAGTCCTGCTTGGGGAGCACCGGGCAACTTGTGCTAGCGGAGTTGTTTCTGGTTGGGTCACAGCAATCAACGACGGCAGGGCTGAAACTAAATGTTCACTGTTTTGGATTGTTTTTGTGACAAGCTGTGGGGACCCCGATAAAACAGTCTCACCGACGGCTTTGGAGGGTGTTTTGTCCGACACTATGGATTCTGGCAGCTGAGGGTCGGCAGACTTGTTCAGATGAATTTTCCCAAGTTACGGCGGGGCAGAGCCACTGTGGGTGAAATGAGAACGCACGCGTTGCAGGAGGTTTTTGTGAGCACGTGTTTGGTTGGGAGTTCCAAGGTGCCGGCCCGTTGGACGGACCAGACTTTTGTTTTTGGTTCCACAAGCTCCATACCTTGCATTGATGTAGGTTTAGAGAGTTTTTCCGAAAACGGATTATAGCGCTATATATCATATCCATTTTAGATCATTTTAGATTCTAGATGCTGTTTTATGGTTTTATATAGATGCGTCATTCTCCAACTTTTGTGTTTCACTGCTGAGCTGGCAGTTGAGGGCATAAATCAGGAAAGGTAGCTTGAGCTACCTGAGTTCTCCTTGCTTTAGCAAAAATGATCAAAAATGTATTACAATCAGGAGTTGGGATTGTGCATTGAGTTTGGTCCTGTAAGAGATGATTCTGTTCGTCGGGGGCCCCCCCCCGGATCAAATCCCGCCTGCGCCGGTTCACGCCGTCATGGACTTCTACCAGGGCTACTTGTGATTGCCTGCTACCTTTCGTTCATCCCCCCCTCCTCTCTCAAGTCTAAACCCGTGCCGAGTGAGCGGCTGTTTCCCGTTGGGCGGACGGGTCTTGGCGAATCCTCAGGCGATTTGGGGCACTGTGAAGGCGAGGTATGAGGACTTTGTGGTGAAGGAAGTGTCGCAAGAGGGGCAGGTGCGCAGCGATGTTCTCGCTGGCGAACCTCGCGAGGCAATCGAGCCGTGACGTTGGTGGTGTAGTTTTCTACACTTCTCGGTGGGTATGGTCGTACTCAACGTGGTAGTTTCTGCATTCTTGTGTGGGCAGAGTTCATAAGCACTTGCACCCAGCATGATAAATCAGGCCAAAAAGCCAGGTGGAGTGAAAGGGTCAAGGTTGGCACCTCTAGACTTCTACCGTTCCTGACCTTAACCAGCAGATCCAAGCAGGAGTTCATCTAAGACTAGTGACCTCTACGATCCTTGACCTCCCACAGTAGACAGGTGGTGGAGTTGGAGGATGTGGATCTCCTGGGGCAGTGGGAGCGCTGGAAACAGAGTGCGGGTGCAGGGCCAGTGGCTCGGATGGTCTTGGCCAAGGACGGAGACGGTTCCAATCGAAACGGCCAAAACGATGTGCTTCTTGTTCCTAGTAGCGATGCCAGGAGCCCCTAGTAGCGTCCTTGCTCCTAGTAGTAGGGCCAGGGGCCCCTAGTAGCTCGTTCCTAGTAGTAAGGCCAGGAGCTAGTAGCGTCCTTGCTCCGTAGCGATGCCCTTTGCCAGTCAAACAGATTCAACGATGGGAAACTCCACACATCGCAGGTTTGACATGGGTTCAAGTGTACATCGTCGGGGGGAACCCACGTGAACCCCGCACTGGAGAACTTGTTTTTTGACAAGCATTTGGTCCAACCACAGTTTTTGAACATGTTTTAACATTCCAAGGTGTCAAGAACTCTAGTAGCCGTGGCTTGGGCTCTTCATTGGGAGGTAGCCAAGTAACTCAATCGCGTCATAGATCTGGGAAGGCCTTTCCTGCTCACATGGTAGAACGTGGAGCTTGGTGTAACAGTGCTATCATGTGTTCATATGAATTTTTTAGACTTTGGTATGTTATGCGGATCGCTTTTGGTTGCATGTTTCATATTAGGAAAGGCACTTGCGCTTTCTTTCCACCTCCTTCTCTTGAAGCCAGGCTTCGGCCCTCTCATCTTCCAACTCCCTACTTCCCCGCCTCCCGTCCAGGAGAACCGCGACGTGGCAGACGCTCGCGCCATGCTGGCGAGGAGTTGGCGCTTGCGACGGGAGGACGTTCACGTCCATGGCCTCAAAGATCGGAGGGGCATCACCTATCAACATGCCGCTTGGCGCGTTTAAGCTTCTTGTTAGTGGTAGTAATGCCCTTGTTACCAGCGATGCACTTGTTACTAGTAGCTTCTTGCTACCAGTAGTACCTATCAACGTGCCGCCTGGCGCGTTTTCGCCGGCATCGTCGAAGACTGGCCGTGCGGGGAGCCGATCGGGAGCGGAGCCGGTGGCGGCCAAATCGTGGGGTGTTTTGCTGCTTTGTGCGGCCGTTTCAGAGTGTTATCAGTACTGGGACTACTGGGACTATGCAGTGTTTCAGAGTGTTATCAGAGTGTTATCGTTTGTGGGGTGAAGCTACTGGGACTGGGCCGTGGGGCTGGCGGATTTGTTTGAATGGAGATGACTGGCAGTGATGCTCTTATTGAAGCAGTGACATTATGTAAGATTGACACCGGGTGCTAGATCTCCCATGTTTGTCATTCGGAACTCTTCTCTTGGGTCTCTTGCAATTTCAACAGAATAGCATCATCAACATGAAATGAATTGAAATGAACAATATAACATATAAACATGAATCAACTAAATCCCAAGTATGTTGGCAGACTTTCTTTATCAAGACCCTGAGACCCTGATGATTTTCTTTATCAAGGAGTTATCCCTTAAACACCTCAACTGTGGGGTACTACCCTTTGAGTCCTACCGCGGGGTCCCAACCGTGCCTGACAAACGGAAATCAACCGTTCATGGTGCAAGGGTTTGCAAAAGCATTTGTGTGTATTGTGTATATATATATGATATATGTTATATGTATGTGTTTGTATGCACATTTATTTATATACACACACGCACTACATATATATATATAGCACAAAAGGAACAGATAACATTCAGGAGTGAGCTTTTATGCTGGTGGTATCCGTTCTCCGTATCAATTTAATTTTTAAACACCCTTCACGGCCAATGTATGTGGTGCCTCGATAGATGCACACATTCTTCCTCGGCTCATGCTCTAGGTTGCAGCCAGGGTTTGAAAGTCCACCACCCAACCTTGCGTTTGTGGCAAGATAGGAAATTAAGACCAATGGGCCATGGGCATCCAACAGCCATTTCGCGTGCGTTGTTGCCGCGTCCAGGTGATAGTTAACGGACATATATCGTCCGGTGGAAGGTGATGTTGCAAGAATAACATTGACTGGGAACTCCTCCGTGAATCGTGGATAAGCTATACAATGAAGTACCCTTTTGGGCACGTTATCGAGTTCGTTGCGCGCATCAGTTTCAGCGTGCCACACGTGTAGAAGCGACCGCCCAGTCCTGTTGTTGAGCGGGACCGGGCAAGCCTCAGATGGGCTGGGCGCTCAGCACTTGAATACGGCTTTCAGCCAGCAAGGTGAGAAATGTTCCGCAATGACAGCGCGCGCGCGCGCGCAAAGCTGAGTCAGAGGACCCAGCCATTCCTGATTCCAACGTAAATTGTGTAAGTGCTGCCGGGATGATGCTTAATTATGAGTTTGCGGCCCTCTACTTTCAAGTTGGGTGCAGCCATGTTTGTATCCAACATGCCACCGCCCCGCGGGTTCAAAAAGGTGGTCCACTGCTAATAGCCCCCTCCTGTTTTTCTTTTCTATGCCGATTCTTAGTTTTATTTGCCAAAACTAAACGTCGAGTTGAAAGCGATCATATGGCCACTGTCTTACATGCCCAGGTGAGTGTGCCCTGGTCAGCGCTAGGCCCCAAGCACTTCCCTCAGAAGGGGGCGGTGACTTGGGATCCGGCTGTGCAGCTGGGTGATTTGCGACGACAAGAGGAACACTGCCGGCTAGGGGCGTTACAAGGAAACCAGTGCCTTTGCTGAAGACCTGTGTGACGATTTCCATCATCCCTTAGCAGCTCTCGCTCCAAATCGGCGTGTTTGGTAGAGGGAACAATAACAAGAGTGGATGCTTCAGCTTGAACATGAGTGCGTTTACGTGCATATCTTCACAGAAAACAGCATTTTGCATGCGATTGATCAACATGTTGGTCTTACGGTTTCATTGCCCGTCAGCCATAATTAGAAGCAGACATGCGCCCACCAGTCATTTTGCCACCACGAAGGTCCTGAGTTGATGTTTTCATTCCCCGCCGATGTTTTGCATCGGCAACTCCCAAGCAAACTCTTTTGACCAGGAAGGCAGAGTGCGCACAGGTTGCTCCACAAACCCAACATGTCCAATAATGATGCGAACAATGTTTTTTTGACCGTGTGTTGCCCCCAAGTTTCGTTTGCGCGTAAGAGGTTCACCATCGCCTTGAGGGATGTCGAAATAGAAGGAGAACCTTGGCTGCTTGGTTTGTCTGGGATTTGGAACAGTTTTCATTCGCAAGGACAGTCCCAAGCTGGCCCACCTGAGATGAAACACAGCCAAAACGCAGTGGTATCTCCCAAAACTACCTTTTTATTGAATGTTTTTTCACGAAAGCTAGCGAAGCTAGCTGGAGTTACTCTTGCGATAGCAAGGTTTCTTTCGACCGGGTGCAAATCCTAACCCCTGATTTTTCAGGTCGAAGACCCCCCCCACCCCCCTCTCCCCTCCTCCCCTCTCCCCTCTCCCCACCCCACCTCCCCTCTCCTCCTCCTTGTCTTCCTCCCACCTTCCCTCCCTCCCTCCCTCCTCCCTCTTCGCAAGTTCGACTCCGTCCTGTCGTCGCTCTTTGGCATGCGGTTAGCGTTGCGTATCTTGCGGCCGCACTCGCTCACTCTCACTGTCTCACTGTCTCACTGTCTCTCTCTCTCTCATCTCTCTCATCTCTCTCATCTCTCTCATCTCTCTCATCTCTCTCATCTCTCTCATCTCTCTCATCTCTTTCTCATCTCTCTCATTCTCTCTCTCTCTCTCTCTCTCTCTCCTCTCTGTCTCTCGTCTTTCCGTCTCTCTTCTCTCTCTTCTCTCGCAGGAGGATCCGGGCAAAGAGCCACATATAAAGGACTCTTCACCGCCGTGTTTTTTCCTACCTCGCTGCCCTCCACTTTCCCATTCTGGAGCGCTAGCTTTCGCCCCCCCCTTGGCCTCAAGTCTTATATTAGCAGTCTGCCTACCAAGCAAATAGTGTTCACATCGCGATGATCACCACCCCGCCTAAACTGCTCGCACGAATGATGGGATCCGGTTTCGGGGTCCGTAGGTCACCTCCTGCAAACCCAGCGGAAGATGAATCTGAAGATATGAATCGGCAGAGCAGTTGGGATGGGGTTCCACTGGGGCATCTTCCACTCAGGACGGTCAGCGTCTCAGTGGCCTGAAGCTGCTCCAGCGACCAGTGCTGCTGAACGAGCGGTTGCGAAGTGCGACGGAGCAGCTGCGCCGTTTCGGGTTCCTTGGAGGTCAAGAGGCGCTTTTTGGCTGATCCGGGAAGAAGTCTGGAGATGGAGGTGCGGCATAGAAGGCAGTTCAGCATGGTGGTGTTTAAGTATTTCAGAACAGATGGGAGGTTGTTATGGGAGGAAGCACCAAGAGGGAAAGAACTGATTGAAGAGTTGGTGTATGATATGTAATATGTGAAATTATGTGTCCAAGCTCAGCACAGATGCCGTTGGCAAGTCAGTTTGGAAGTGTTGGAGCATCAAGGAAACCAAGTGGTGAATATATCAAATAAAATTCAAAGCTGCTCTGCTGTTCTTCAGGTTTCCTACGGGGGTTTTACATCTGTTTGTTTCGGAGGGCGGTTTCCCGCCCTTCGAAGAGATGGGTGTCGACTCTGGAACGCTCCGTGCTCAGCTTCGTGAACTACTTTGGCCAGCAGCGCTTGGGCGGCTCACGCAGGTGAGACGACAGAGGGATAGCAAACACCCGCAGACCTGATGGGTGCAGGAGTTCTTCCAATCAAATCGGGGCGCTCATAGAGACCGACGCAACTAGACCCACTC
>CAXIVM010002152.1:0-23670 GCA_964035705.1 Porites rus | reverse complement strand
AGGCAAAGGGTGCCGCTCCCCGCATTACAGATCTATAGTGACCTGCCTATAGGGAATGGCCGATGGCGAGGCTTGCTATCTCCAGCAAGCAAATTAATCGCCTCGTCCGTACATTTCTCTGGAGGAGGGTTACAGAACAAGCACTCCGAGGCTCCTCCTTTGTTAACATTCCGGATGAAATCAACCAGGCCTATATAGGGGATCTTCTCCGTATAAGTGAAGCCTTTGCTGCTCCCCTATCCAACCTTTTTGCTTTTGTGAAGAGTGGGCATCCAGCATGTCCCTTCATCACTCACAAACAGCTCGCCCTCTATGCAAACCCCCGATTCTGGCAGTATGGTCTCCTCGCTTTCATTGCAAGGCGCTGTTCCTTTGATAATCAACACAGACACCAGGGTCCAGGAACAGCACAAGCAGAGGAAGGAAAATCACAGACGACAGGAAAAAGATGTCGATGCCCTTACCTTTATGCGCACTGTCATCATGTCCTTTGTTAGGGGAATGGAGCATGGGGAACAGACGCTACCCACCAATGACCTCTTTGTCTACCTGCCAGTACAAAT
The DNA here is from genome assembly GCA_964035705.1 of Porites rus. Taxonomy (NCBI): domain Eukaryota; kingdom Metazoa; phylum Cnidaria; class Anthozoa; order Scleractinia; family Poritidae; genus Porites; species Porites rus. The sequence goes on along the minus strand of CAXIVM010002152.1, from coordinate 23,107 downwards.
CCTGCCTGACCTGGTTGTAGCCATGGAGCGGCAGGGCTTCACGCCCGCGGAAGTGAAAGGGGGTTATGGGTACCGGCCAAAAGAAGAGGATGCTGAGGACAACCCCTTGCTCGTGGTGGGAGTGCGCACTAAAGACATTGTTTACGACCGGTACCCCCGAATGCCGGATACGTCCTGGGCAGAAAGAGCCTACTTTAGTGGCGCCCTTGACCCGTCTTTGGGACAAGCTTTCTCGTTTCCCTCCCTTCTGCAGCTGAGGCTGCGCATCGAAGTCCCCTTGTGGAGAGACCTGACAACTGCCAAACACCCCACTGCAGACCTGCCTGCAGAAGAAGACTCTGCCTCTGACGCCACTGGGTCAGCTGAACGGTCGCCTAAGCTTGCTCTCTCCGTGCCAGTGGGGCTTGCTGAACCACCAGAAGTTGGCACTGAAGAAGCCACGGAGGACGAGGACACGGCGGCTGAACCCAACTATGCCTTTGCCAAGGGATATGGACGGTTCGGCATAGGTTATACCCGACTAGCAACGGCGCTCGGCAATTTTGAGCAAGGGAACATCGAAGCAGAAAGTGCTGTCGTGGCTCAGTGGCTGACCTCCGGGCTACGGGTTGCCATGGCCCGCACAGGGTGGCACCTGCTGTCTCCCCGCCTGATGCTGACCAAAGTCCCTGGGGGTGTCCTCAGCGACTACTACCACCATGGATATCCCTTCACTCCGAGGATGGCAGATCGCCCATACAACCAATATGGCACACATCTCTATACCGAAGAACGATGGGATCAGCTCTGTGCATGGCTCACTGGGAACCCCAACTTTAGATTTCAACTCGCGGACCACAAGCAGGCGCTTCGGGACCACATGGGCTACAGTCAAGAAGCCCCTGACCCAAGTAATAAAGCTCGCCGGACTGTCCCCCCGCCAGGATCGGGAAGCTCCTCGTCGGCAGCGTGGTCTTCCTGGCACAGTAGGCCCCCCCCATCGCCCTCCCTATGGGTGGTCCTATGGTCGGTGGCAGTAAGGTAGTCGGCAGTAGGGGTCATCCCACACTCAACCGTCTCCGCGTCGCTCGATCCTCTCCAAGAGGTGGGTGGCCTTAGCCACCCTCCTTCTTGTGGCCTAATTGTCATAATAGTGTTCGCAATGGTTATATCTTCGGTGTCTCTGTAGTTTGGCTCAAGCAAACTTAGCAAGCACGCTCGAGCTACCGCCTACGCGACAATGCCGACTCACCAAGACCGTTATGAGATCAACCTCGAGTTGGTTACCATAGCAGGTACGGTATATGCAATGCAGGCAGACCTCTCCCATTATGAGGATGTAGCAGAGCTTGAAGATGACATTCTCTGCTTTCTGCCGACAGTCTCTGATTTAGATGTCTTCGGCTGTGAACTGGAGTTGCTCAACCTCCACACGCAGCAACCCCTGCCAGAGGCATTCCGCACTGTGCTCCTGCAACGACCGCAGCTCCAAATTGTAGTTCGTCCCTGTATGGTAGATGGGCATTCCATCTGGCAGTTCCAGGATGACGGCAAGGAGAGCTACCCCAAAGCTGTTCGTGTCCCGCCCAACCCGCGGGGGGCAATTGCCGACAGAGCATTTTATGCTGCACCTTCGCTCCGGCGCGTAGAAGTGGCAACTGGCATTCAACATGTCGGAGTTGCGGCTTGGCAGACGTGTCAGCAACTACAAATTGTCAAGCTCCCACCCTCGGTCATAAGTCTGGCGGAAGGGGCTTTCCAAGGGTGCTATGTGCTGCGAGAGGTGGCCGCTCCGGGGTGTATCCAATATGGTCCAAGGGTGTTTGCGGAGTGCTGCTCCCTAGGTCGAGTTGGGGCCAGTCATGAAACAGAGGACAGCAACGTCCTAGCACCAGGGGCACAGCTAGGCAAATATGCCTTCGAGAGTTGCCTCACACTTACAACCATCACCTTTGACATGGACCATACTAACAAACCTCGAGCGCTGCCTGAAGGGGCATTCTGCGGCGCAGGCATTGAACAGCTTTGGTTACCGAGTGACTTCCACAATATCGGGCCGCGGGCCTGTGAGAATTGCAAAAGCCTTGTGGAGGTCAACCTCATGGGCACAGAGATCACAGCCCTCCTCTCTTCCACATTTGCCCACTGTGTCGCCTTAAACTGTATATGGCTCCCGCCACGACTCACGCAAATTGGCAAAGAAGTTTTCCTGAATGGTGTGGCACTGCAAGAAGTTGTCATCCCGACGGAGCTCAGTGATATAGGCAACCGTGCATTTTGTGGGTGTGAGCAGCTGCAACGATTTACCCCCCTGGACTGGGGTGACATTGAACAGTGGGTGCAAGCAGAGCACAATGCCTTCTTTATGTGTGACAAGTTTGAAAAACCCCAGTGGGTGGAGCTGCTCCCTGCGGAAGGACCTGATTCGGATGCTTTTGACGAGGAACTCTACCACGAATATTCCCAATATCATGCCAGCCCATGGTAGACTCTAGGTGGGTGCCTTAGCATCTGTCTTCAGAATTCATGGCCTTGGGAACAGCCCACAAGCAGACCCAGACACTTTTGGCTCAAACAATCATTGCAAATAGCCTGTCGCGCATGGAGCTTGATGATTCATCCATAATTAGCACTCCCCCTGAAAAGGAGCCGGTCATGGAATGCTCCCTGATGCTGACTACGCTTTCGGGAGAGACTTTTCAGGTCTCTCTCAGTGTTGCAAAGTTTGACCGCTTTGAGGATCTAGAAGACCAGGTCATGGACTATCTCGTTTCAGTTACTGATCTCAAAGTATTTGGGTGCTTCATTGACTTTTTACAAACTGCCACACAGATTTACCTAGAGGACCCAATCTGGGACAAGCTACAGCAAGGCACGGAATACACTATTGTCTTTCGGAACTGCAGTGTTATCCTGCCATCTCAAGAACAACTTGAGGATTGCCCTATCCATCACATTCCGCTCGCAGTTCATGTCCCCATGAACCCAGAGGGAATTGTCCCAGAAGGGGCCTTTGCAGGGGTTCCACGCCTGAGACACGTCAGTGTAGAGTCAGGCATCAGGCTCATTGGAGCAGAGGCTTGGCAAAACTGCCGGCAGCTCCGCATAGTCAAACTGCCGGCCACAGTTGTAGGCATTTCCGACAACGTCTTCCGTGACTGCAAACTACTAAACAGCGTCTTGGCTCCGGGTTGTCGAGATTTTGGGTATAAAGCCTTTGCGGAATGTTGTTCCTTGCAATGGGTGTATGCATCGGAAGGGGTTGCAAATATGTTCAATAGCGAAGCCAAGTTAGGGCAATACCTCTTTCAAGGGTGTATTAACCTTGCTGAGTTTACCTTAAGTGAGCTTCCATCCCCCGAGGGTCAGTACTGCAAGCTAGGACCAGTGAGTTGACACCGGGCTGTCTTAGCTCTACCGGAATCACCGCACTTGCTCTCACAAAGCATTTTGTAGCTATCGGAGCGCATGCATGCGACAGTTGCCGACTGCTTAAGAGTGTAGACCTTTGCAACACCAATGTTGAGGAAATTCCGGAATTCGCCTTTGTGCACTGCACTAGTCTCAGAGAAGTCCTCCTTCCGACAACTCTCCATACAATCCGAGTCAAAGCCTTCATGAACTGTGCAGCCCTAGTTGAGCTTGCCATCCCGCCCTCGCTGAGGTACATTGGAAGTAGGGCCTTCCTAGATTGCACTGTCTTTAGTAGGCTTGCCAAGATGCCAGGAAGGCATAAGTGGCGAGGAGTCTATGCTGAAGAGAATGCTTTCGCCATTTGTCCTGCTATGCGATGGCCACCCTGGCTGCATATGATCCCGGACATGGGGTATACCCCTGGTCTTGGATGAAAACAAGCCTTTCTGGCCGCAGCAAGCGCTGTCTCGCAGTTACTCGCTAAGAGTCTGGGCACGCGCCTTAGCGTGAGTCCAAGGTAGGCCAAAAGTCACACCAGGACAAATTCCATAGGGGAGCTGAGAAACATCGCAATTGTACCCTTCCATACGAGGTTCCACTCATGAGTATCATGGCGATATGCCCACACTTTGGAGCGAGGGGCAAGCAAAAGAAAATAAACTGCACATCGCAAAAGACCAGTGTCCCTGAACAAACTGGATAACCTGTCTAGTCCAGGCAATGCTGAGAGCTGTCGACAGATGCCAGTGATCACAGGGAAGAAAACTGCTCAGACCTGCCAGAGCCGGCAATTCCTTGTGGCTGGAATGGGGGACAAGCTAACCGACCGCGGAGTACGGCAAGCAAGATGCGCAAGCACTAAGTAACCTCTTCTCGCCATTCGCAATGCTGTGAGCCAATAGGAGTGAGAGCCTTAGCTCCTCGTTCCTAACAGGCGGGTGGTAGAGAGTGGCAATGGAGGATGCCCAGGGGGAACCTTAGTTCCCTTTGTTGATGTCCGACATTTCCAATTTTGTACAAAGAGGTACAGATACCATGCTAGGATTGTCCAAAGTTTCACCTGTTTCACCTGTTTCACACGGGCCTTGCATGCAGCCGATCACCTTTTGCAATGGTGCAGCACTTCATAGATCTAGAAGACACCCCACTCTGTTTGTTATTTGGCACCTTTGAGTGCCAAAGGGTGCTGAGCTGACCTTCCTTCGGGGGGGTGCCTTTTCGCACCATTACCTGCAGGCTTTCGTCGATTATGGCCGCCACTGACTGATCGCCGCTTGGTAACATGCCACTGGACTTGTAAGTGCAACCAGTTGAACGGGTTGTGCCACAAGAAAGGTCTTTTCCACGGCATGCCGCATAGCTACGCCACTCCACTTGACAGGGATGCAGCCGACGTTGGAGCGTTGCGATACTCCTGACCTGCACCGTGACCATGATTTTGCCGCACTGGGGTGTGGCCGCTGGTCACTTGTAATTGTGAAGTGAAGTCCCTTTGAAGCCTTTTTGTGACTTTGCTTGAGCACAGACCTGCGCCGATATGCTTTTCGTTCGTGAATTCAGGCCCATTTCTAGACACTCTTTTTCGTTTCACCTGTTTCACCTAGCACAGAGGAAAGACTACATGATGGTGGAGACTCGGCCTGTGGGCTTTTGGTTGTTTGTTTTGGGTTGTGTTGGGTCTCCTTGTTCTTTTCTCCACCATCAGACTGTTCTTCCCTCCCTTCAACGATGACCTGGGCACCATGCCCACACGGCGTCCGTACTCGTGGAAAAAAAGGCAGAATTGGCATTTGGAGTGACAGCCCAGAGCCTCCCAACTGTTCCGTTAGTGAGCACTTAGCCAAGCCAATCCGGGAGTCCCATCTCCCTGACCTTTGCGCAAGCTTTGCTACCGATGCGCAGCAGCGCTTAGATTGTCGTCGGGGCAGCTTCTCATAAAGTCCTCCCACTCTTTCACAGCAGCTTAGCGCACGTCTCGAAAGCATCATATTCAGCAGAAGTGCCCCGTCACGTTCCTTTCTTGCCCATTCGTGTACAACCTGCGAAAGCTCGCTTGTTTATATGGAGCAGAGCAGGTGGAGTGTGTATTTCTTCCAAGGAAGTGCATCTTAGGAAGGCTTCACGCTCGATGCGTCTCAGTGTCTTGGCCAACTTGAGATGTTGCAGTTGGGAGCAACGTGCGAAGGTGCCTCCCAGGATTTCATTAATTTCGGTCCGTGAAATGTCCACTGTCTGCAGCTTGAAGTGAAAGCCCATCCAACTGCACTCTTGTGGCGCATCTCGGAGCTCGTGCGAACGATTTGCCTTCCCAGCCCAAGAGGTGGTCAGGGATGGGTACAGTGTACAGATAACTAGTACCAGGAATAGCGGCGTTTCACCGTTTCACATAGTTCATGGGGCTTGCATGTTCTTGAACTCCGGTGCACTCGTGAGACCATGGAAGGAAGTATAACCTCCCGCGGCTCGACCGCCTTGCAACGAATGCGCTCACTCACGGTTGATTTGCGCTCTGGAAGTGGTCGGTGTGGCGCATCCTGCCACGCCGTGAGACCATCTGCACTTGTCGATGGTCCCGTTTTTTGATACTGCTACCTGGGTGCAAGATCTCATCACCTCTCCCCTTGGGGGGGGGGAGGGGGACTTCGTAGCTACCTCCGGATTTTCTAAAAGCCGCGGCTTGCCAGCTGCAGATCTTATGGGATCTTTCACTCGTTCATATTCGCATGCTCTTCCCAAGGGTCTCAAGTGCCATGCCTCTCATGACCTGGCACAGAGGCCGGAATAGAGCCAGGGTCCAAGTGATCAAGTTTGCTCGTTACAACACCCTGGGTAGTTTTGTCTTGGCTCGTCCCGCATGTAGTGAGGTAGAGATGCTTACTGTCTATCCTGCCTCTCGCTTTTGCACATATCTGACATCGTACAATTCGCAAGCAAAGGCCAAGAGCAAGTGGAATTTTGTTCCGCAAACAGCCCAGAGCAAGCTGGAATTTTGTAACGCAAGCATTGAGGAGCATTCGTCACAGTGGAGGCCAATTAGGAGCTCTTCAATTTAGCATAGGCTCGGTCGTGATCTTTGACACAAGTTCCGTCTTGCCTGGCTCCGAAACTGGCCTAGAAAGCAACTCACACTTGCATCCAGTCTTGCTCGACAATGACTGAGGGCACAACACCCCCTCGTTGAAACACCAGCTACCCAAGAGGCAGGAAGCTGTTCGATGATGGACATCTTGTACTGAGTGCTGCTAGGATCTTGAATTCACTGCCCCGTCTCACCTACGTGTTAGATCTCTGGATCTTCACTTTTTTCTCACATTCGGTTTCCTTTGGGGGGTTGCTTGGGTGTGCTTGTTTGTTTTGGTGTTTGGGCCTTGGTGGTTTGGCCTCTTTGGTTCTGGCTCGTATCCTCTCATCCGACTCTTCGAATTCATCTAAGGTGACTTGTGCCTCTCGGCACACATAGCGCCCGTACCCGTGCAAAAAAAAGGAAGATGGAAGAGAGCGAGACGGGAGGTGGGGGGCTTCAGCCGGTCCAAGCGTCACAGCTGGACTCGTTGGACGCTCTTCATGGCTCAAAAACAAGGCTTGAAGAAAACCCCACAATACAGTTCTCGTCTCTCTCACAGCGTCTGCCCTTCACCCTCAGGACCTCGGCGCGAGCTTCTTTTCGATCCCGCTCCTTAAGCCAAAGTCACAGTCGGTGTAGACTCTCTCAAACGTGCTCAGAGCTTCTCTTAAGCTTGTCGACTCTTCTTGAAAGAGTACAAGACGATCCATAGTTGTCAAAGCTGCACTTCATGCAATGTCATGTTTGCTTGCTTTGCTGCAGTTCGTTGGAACCAGTGGTTTTGGCCAAATGGATTGTTGAACAGTTGGGGGCTGTGGCTGGACGTTCATCTGCCTGGAACATCGCATCGATGGACTCTCGTTGTTCGACGGTTGGGACCTCAAAAACTTTTGCTTTTGGGTCCCACTGATGAGACAGACTTCAAGAAGTCAGCACTGTGACACCACAAAACCTGGTCTCTGAGAGATCCTTGTTGTTGAGCTTGAGCTTGCTTGTTGTCTTGCTTCTTTGATCTTGGTTGATTTCCCTTGCAATTTCTCAAAAGAATCAGCCAGGCAACGGAGTGTGATTCTTTGGAGGTGCACTTTTTGCCACACGCTCGCATCTTTCAGCCTGGAGATCAATGCCAATTGCATCCAATGGCAATGCCTTCATAATCCTTCATCAAAAGTGAGCATGTCATAACATCACAATGTTCAATGATGATCACTCTTCATCACTCTTCAAACATTTTCCGTTTTTTGCAATGATATGCACATATTTTCCTTATCATCCACCATAACAGCAGGTGCAGAGAAACCACCTCAAGCCTTTGAGGTGTTGCAAACCACGAGGTGCTACAGTGGTGTGCGCGTTGTGCTCAACGTGTTCTGATTTTTTTGGGCCAGTGCCCAATGTGTGTTGGCAGAGTCCTGATTCTTTTGAGCTGACATGTTGGTATGGGCACTGTGGATTGAGGATTCTTTGAGGTGGCATGTGGCAGTGGCCACCATGGCCTCCTGAAGAATCAGACAGTCCAAGAGGGACAGGAGTTGAGATCTTAGTTGATGCTTGATCCTTAGTTGCTAAGAGAAAACGAAGAGAAGAGAAGAAGAAGGCAGAAAGAAACAGAAGACGGACGAGGTGACCCAAGAAGGGGTGTGAAAAGTAGTGGGTTGCACGCCTGTACGGTGTGTGGATCACCTAGTATTTGTTTCCAGTGGAACTTTTCGTTGGGGTTGGAGCTGGATGGGGATCTTCCTCTTTTGGATGTGTTCTCTTTGACCTCCTTAGCACGACAAGGTGGAATGTGACCAAGAGTGGCTGGGAACACCTTTAGAGAAGCACTGGCTAGAGCTGTGTAGAGATGTGCATAGTTTGGAATAGCTTGAGAGTGTTTGGAGATAGTTCTTTGTCCTTTGATGTGTTCTTGGATGACTGCGAACAGTCTAACCTCTTCAGAGAAGAGATGAAAGGACTTTGATACAGTCGAGCCGACTGTGATGTTTGGCTCAAGATCGGGATCTACAAAGGGGCAGGGGACGCTTGCGCATCCTGTGTTTTGACAGGTTGCACCTTGTTGTGAGGCAGACGTCTCTCAGATCGGCTCCTTGGTGCGGCATGCGTGGGAGAAGGAGGAGGCGCTTTCAGCATGGTTGATTGGAGGAGTAAAGGGTGCCAGAGAGTGTAGTAAGGGGTGCCAGAGAGTGTCCAGATCCATTTTTGCTGGGGAGACTGTGGCGTGCTGTGCGATGGAGAGCGCCGTCTTCCTCAGAGGGTTCTTCCTTTCGTGGCCATGTGGACCTTCACCTGGTGACCGACTGCAAAAGTCTGTGCATAAAGAGGGTGTGTCAAAAAGCACAGAAAGAGGTTGGCAATCGACCCTGCTGGCTGGCCGCCAGACCCTGACTTTACGAAGCCCGCCATCAGTGGCGGAAGAAGCATGGAGTGGCTCCCGAAAGGCCCTGCCGGCCACCTTAGAATTGGCTGCCCACTGATTGCCAGCTAGCAGATGCCTTGACTAAGGCGATGTCCGTGGAGGAATGGTGGAAGATCTTGAGGGCAGGCAAACTCCAGCCACCGTTGAAGGGGCATGCGGAGGCAACAATCTTTTTTGAAAGTTGTCGACGCGTGTTGATGAACGTCATTCGTTGGTGCATGACATTTTGCAAGTATGTTGCATTTTGCATCTCGTTCATTGAACGGCCTACCAGGCTCAAGAGTTGGCTTTACTGTGGCAAAACTTTGCGAGCATGTTGTGCATGACCATGTCGTTGTGAGTGCACTCACATGGTTTTGAACCCCCCAACCGTCAAGCCGGAACCCTGCAAATGCTCAAACCGAAAGAAACTTCGATCACGAGGGAAAACTGAGTCTTTACACAAAACATCGGCCTTGAAATTTCAGTGGTTTGCGCCTTGACTTCTGAAGTGAACAGGAAAGTAGAGAATCCTCAACGCAGCGACTGTGGTTCCAGTTCCATCATGTTCCATGTACATAGTATTTTGCACCGAATTATTTTTGCAGGAATGGCGAGCTATTTCGTTTTTGGTGATCTCGTTCATCATTGTGTCACTGTGTGTCACTGTGTGTCACTCACTTGGCTCAAGTGACACAGTGCATAGATCCCACTTGACCGCAGAAACAGGAATCCACGTGAAGTTGGTCGGCATCTCATGATGCAGGTGGTTTGCTTGGTTTCCAACAGAGTCAAAATTTCGCACCCGACATGACAGATCCTGACAGATTGCAATGGTGGCTTGGCATTCGAGATGAACCCATCCGGGCGTGGATTTGAAATTCTGGCCTTGGCAGGGTGCATTTTAGACACATGCTACTGTTGGGGATTTTAAAACAAATGTGGTGCTGGGGGTTTTCCTGGATATAGAAACCATCAAAACTCAAGCTCTTGTAAAGAAAGGCTCCTTTACTGCCTTGAAATGCTTAGAAACGGGAATGGAGACTGTTGATCCAAGGTGCTTCAAGCCTATGCAACACGTTTCAATCTGGATTCAGCACCATACATGCATGAAACATTGAAACATTGTTTTATTGTTCAAGACTTTGTGTAAACATAGGAGATCTAAGGAAAGAAAAGGCGTGAGAAACAATTTTGCAAGGGAGCTCTTGCACACCAAGAATTTAGACAAGGTTTATCAACAGAACCCCCAACCATCTATGAAGAATTGCAGCATAATTTACAAGAGAGATTCTTCTCAACATACGTTACATTGACCGCCAGTTCTCCAAGCCTTAGGTTCTTTCAAGATAGGGATTTGCAGGAGGTATTTGCAAGAACTCACCAAAACACTTACAAGGTAGGTCCCTTTTTGAGGACAATGATAGGATACATTTCTACAACGTACGGATCTCTAGCGATCCTTCAGGTTCTACGTGGACCGCACAGGGCAGGAGTTCGGCCCCTTCCGCACCACCAAGATGTTTGCGGCCAAGAGGGGTGGACACACTTTCAGCAGTATTTGGACAGCAGATGTTTTGCGTGTTTGACTATTTGTTGGTCTTTGTCAGTATTTGGACAGAAGATTCGGTTCAGATTTGGAATAGTCCAACTGGAGTTGTGAGTGGACAAGATTCTTCAAGATCGTTTTTTAACAATAGTCTGTTAGAATGCCGCTTGTGCTCGCTGCCCGACGTCCGAACACGTGTGGGGGAGATGCACTTCCCCACCTCCGACCTTGTGTGGTGGGTGGGGAAAACAAACTTGTCCCACCTGCGAGGATTTTCGGATGATCCCACTTGCCACATTCCTTCACCGTTGGGAGGATCTCACTGACCTACCCGACCGGGCCCGGCTCTACTGACTTAGGCGTTCCTGGTTCTCGCAGGGTTTCTTCCCCATTGGGGATGAGCTGCTGGTGCGCTTGGGGGAATGGCCCCCTGAGGCGCCGGCTGGGGGAGGAGGCTTTTTTTTCCGGAGGGAGTGAGAGGGAGGTGGTTCAGAATGGACAGAGAGAGGTGGCTCGACCTTCTCGCCTTGGCATGGAACATGAGAGGTGGCCTGTTTGGAGATGGGAAGAACTCCTCGTCCCCGGATCTAAGTTGTGCGGATGAATGGGATCCTTGCTTGAAGAGAACCAGGTGGATGCGTGTCAGGTCTGTGACCGTTGAAGGACCAGCTGGAAAGACGTGCTTTCCTTGACACAGCTTGTGCGAGTTTGGGACACGTCCAGAAAGTTGGAATGACATCTTGGAAGGATGCAGTACCATCTTGTGCGGGATGTTCGCTGCTTGGAACCATTTTGACCCATGCCCAAATCAATTCCCGACATGCCCTGCTGTCCCAGTCCCACGTGCCAGCGCGGAAGCCTGGGCTGCGATAGAGATTTGCGGGGTCTCCCCCGGACCGTTTTTGACGTCCGACCGAGATGACATGATAGAAGATAGGTTGTCAGTCCCCAAGTTGGGCAGATCCGTGAGAGAGATTTTTTGGATTTTTGGTAGAGAGATGTTCAAAGTGGAGGGGAGGAGCTACAGGACCTGAGGGCGTGGATTTGACATTTTGAACGTTTGCATGCCTGGCAATCTTTGACTCCCAGCTCTTCCAATTTTGAGGTTTATTCCCAGCGGCTACTCGACTTCTAGGTACTTTGCCAACACTTTAGTATTTAACATGTATTGGTATTGGGCTTGTGGGGGGAAGGGGCTTTGTAGCTCACTGCCCGGTGTTCTTCGCACCGTCGGGAGAGGCCTCTAAAGGCCTCTCCTCAAGTCTCTTGAAAAGAAAGCAGTCTTCGTTCGTCACTGTTCTTGACAACCTCATTTTTGGGTCGATCTTGAGATGACGGCCAGTGAGGTGAAGATTCTGTATCCGGAACCAGATAGCATCTTTGTGGGTGGACCTCAATCCCCCTTCAGTGCTGGGATGCTCAGTCCGCTTTTGCCGGCGCACATCACTGTTTTCGGTGCTTGTTTTTGTCAGTTACATCGTCACACTGGATTCGCAGCACACACTTAACTCGAATACATCAAGTTGCATACTGCGTTACGAAGGTGGTGCAGTTGCTCTGTCGATTCTATCTTGAACCCTGTGAGCTGCACTGGACTTCTCAGGCTGTACGGCAACGCCGACCGCGCAGCCGCTCCAGCCGCGCGGAACGGCGGCGCAGCCGCTCGCGGCGGAGCCGAGAGCGACGAGAGGCGAAGCTGATGAAAAGCCCTTGGATGGTTTTGCACTGACATCATATGCTGTCACTCTGGAAAGACAAGGAGAACCATCCCCTTCCATTGAAGCAACAAGTCGAGGGATGCTGGATCCTGCATCAGATAAAGATTGGTTTGGGAAGCCTCATTATCATTATATAATTCTTTGGGCTCCTGCCCTATCTCCTGCTAGGAGCCTCCTCCACGAGGACGTATGGAGGACTGCCAATGATCCCGCAATGTGTGTGTTGTCCACATTCCACCGCGGTGGTCTCCCTTTAGTTTCTTTGTACGGGGGCCTTTTTGGAGAGAGATTCGGGCCACGAACGAAGTGGCTTCAGGACTACCCCATGGATTACGACCGGCCGTATGACCGGCCGCCGCCGCCTGGCTATGCTCCCCCTCCGGGCTATGGCTCCTACGGGCCACCGGGCTATGGGCCCCCGGGCTACGGGCCGCTGCCCGGCTATGGCCCCCCACCCGGCTATGGACCACCGCCTGGGTATGGCCCACCGCCTTATGGCTATGGAGCCCCTCACGGCTATGGGCCTTATGTACCCCCACCAGGGTATGGCCCCCCGGGCCACGGCGCCTGGCTGGCATGTTTCGTAGAGAATTGGAAAAGGGCATCGCTACTAGTAAGAAGGGCATGACATTACTGTGCTCCTAGTAGCAAGACGCTACTAGTCAAGGAGTTGGTGGTTCAGGGTGCCGGAAGAAATCTTCCATAAGCTCCTCAAGGCTGCAAAACGCGAACGAATGGACACATGGTTGCATCCGTGTTCTCGGCCAGGGGCCGAGTGGCCCGACGTCGGGCAGATATAGTGGACGGCTGAAGTCCTTCAATGCCAAGCCGCTGGGCAAATTGGAGCGATGGGGTGTGGAGAGGTTGTTGGCATTTTTGTTGTTGGATATGTTGTTGGCATCTTGACATCCCCAGAGAATGTGAGAGCTCTTGCAGCTCAATCAAAGGGTTAATCTGGACATCAACCTAGCCGCACGCAACATTTATGATCGTCATTATGGTTTGTGTAGGTTCTCTGATTAACCCTACTAGTAGCATCCAAGGTTCCAATCTACTATAATCTTGCCTAGTCCTGAGCGTGTCACTTACTCTGTGTACTCGCACTGCTTCACAGAGACCGTGCGTCAGCAGGACACCTCAATCATCCAGTGTGGTGAATGGGGTGAATCGCCGACGTTTGAAGGCACCGCCCATAGGATTGCCATCCACTGAGAGTCTTCTCTTCTCATTTTTTCCTGGGAATGTCAAGGGAAGCACATATAGTATTACCTCACCATAGATTTCTGCTTAATTTTCAGGGGTTCGGGAGATATTCCAAGAAACTTCCGCACTTGTTGCTTCACGCTTCACACCCCCGTCCTTAGCAGCTTCGCTTGCCCTTCGGTTGCTTTGCCGTTTGCTTAGGGGTGGCTTCGGGTTCATCGACTGCCCAGAGGCTGTCGGGCTGCGATGGGTCGTGCTTGCCAGAGCCCTGTCGAACCAGCCTGGCACCAATGCAGTCAACCAGCCTGGCACACGGGCCGAAGAATATATGCTTAGCACCATGAGTGTCCTTCCCATTCCAACCTGATCACCTGATTCGACGATGATTACTGGATAGGGGCACCCTGGTCACATCCACTCACTGGATGGGTCCCAAAAAACCCAATCCCATCCAGTTCATTCCTTGCGGTGTCATTCCTGGTCGTCCTTGGGTCCAAAGAGGCACGTGAGGAACGGACATCGTCGCACGCCCTCACGTCTCAACAGTATGGACACTGGACACTGGACATTCCCATTTCTGTCGTTAGGAGCCACTGAAGGGTAAAGCTGCGAACCCCCCGTGTTCAGCGAACATGAACATGGAGGCGAAATTGACTCCAATCCAAGCTATCCAAAGCAACGAACATGCCAAACTTTGATACCCTCACACCTCAACCTCGTCGATTCTGCTTCCTTTCTTTTTTGCCTGCCACAGTGGGTTCGACCCATACCCATCCAGTGAATCTTGCGAATGCTCGGAGACTTTCCTGTAGCCGACAGATGTAGATCTACTATGCAAACTGGATGGTTTAGCGCCACACATGACGTCCCAAACTTCATGGAACACTGCTCAGTGACAGGTGCGCCATCGCTATACCAGGGACGTCTACGTCCATAAGGCTCCGGCTGGCTCGTTTGCCTCACCACCATGCATAGTGTCTTTTCACTTTCTCATGTCCGTGACGCACCGCTTCTGAGTTGCAGAAGTTGGAGCGAACCTTTTAACCAGAATTTTCAAGCGTACGACCGTCCTGAAGTAGAGCGAACACATTTATCAGTTTCCTAGTGTTTTTTTCTTGATTATTTTCATATTCATTTATATACTGGCAGCTGTCCCGAAGTTGGGGATACTCGCCGATCATAGACCTTAGGCGCAGATTGGGGACCTTGAAGTAGGTCGGGAGCCTGAGGAGTCATTGCGGCAATTGCACAGATGCAAATTTTGAAGGTGGCCCGATGATTCTGATTCCCTGCTGAAGTTGTAGCTTTTTGCTCAAGGTGTTGTGAGAGGTGGTGTGATGGTGTTATGGTACTTCAATGCGAGTACTTCAAGGTGATTGAGTGTTCGCAGTGAGATTTCTGACCCTGAAAAGCTGGATGCTGCATGAGTGGACTCCAGGCGGGTCTCAATTTTGATCCTGCTGTTGCATTTACTTCAGGAATGCCCAGCAATGCACATTTCAGGTTTTCCAACAGTGTAGTAGCTCCAAATACTTGAGCTTTGAGCCCGGTAGTATCTGGGTCGTGCACCTTTCTAGGTGAGGAGCTGAACTTTCTGGTGGATACCAACAAGGAGCCGAGAAAGTGCGGATGATGAATATCCATGGAATGAACTCCAACTGTCCGGTAGACGTTATTGACAGTTTTTTTTTGTGTGTTTTCTTTTCGATGTTGCTAAGCTGTTAAGCTGTCTGCCAGTCTATGGGGCCTCTCTGCAGCTTTTCTGGATCTGCACTTTTCAGGTCTTGTGGTTGAAGAAGAGGTGGAGAAGTACGGCAAAAACAACTCTTTGTGAAGTCTTGGAGATGTTGTCCAAGAATCGTGTTTTTTTTAACGTCCATAGTTTTCCTAGATATCCCACATAGCATCTTTTGCATACAGTTGGATGATCCAAAAATACCTTTCATGTTATACAGAACATATCTATATACAGAGAATCCCTTGCCGGCCCCATCTGCCATGCCTACCTGGTTCGCCAGGACGGGTACCCTCAGGCCCGTGATATCCGCCGCAGAGACGGCTCCAAGCGCGTCGCTCAGTGTTGCTTCGTTTGGGTCATCTATGGTGGCATCTTGAAGGCTGATATTCCTGTTTCTGCTAGATAAATCCCCATCTTGAGGTCACCAGGAAGTATTCGTGATTCATCACCTCTGGCCACTGACAGCCTCAGGCCTGGTCAGAAGAGAGACGGCGGGGGACCTCAGAAAACACCAAAAAACAAAGAACCGATGCTTCAGACTCCAGAGATCACCCTTTGGACCCTTTTGTCATTTGAAGACATCCAGAGATCACCAAGTCCTGCTTTTGTCCTGCTGGTCCGAAAATGTCCGGTGGACATGGACATAGACATAGTGACATAGCTGGAAGACGGGTTAGCAGTTCTTGGTGGCTTTCCATTGCCTGGTGAATTGATTAGAATGGCCAGAAGGAACGTTGCTGTAAAGTAATTGGTAGGCACTTGATACAGACTAAGGAGACAGCAGGTTTCTCAAGAAGTCAGCAGTCGTTTGAACATTTACTAGCAAGATCTTTATACATGTTACAGTACATCTATTGCTTCGACCTCTACTGCAAGACCTCTCCCACCGGACGATCTTTCGCCTTTCGGCGGAGTGGTCGGTCCCGCATCTCCGTCCGAGGCGATGATGCCAATGGCAATGGCCCGGAATGCCAAGATGCCAACAGTGATGGAACCGAATGCCTTGAGGGTCAATCACAGCATCCGGCTTGTGTGTTTCAAAGCATGGGGCAGCCCTCAAAACTAGTTGGTCAACGTATCATTTTTTTTTTCCGGTGTCAAGTTGAGCACTCCAAAAGCTGTGAAACCTGTGGTTGACTACTTTAAAAAGTAGTTGGTTCAATGTGATTCATTAAAAATCCCAACAGTTGCTGTGCTGTGTTTGACTTCCACATGGCCTTCGTGCCGAGTGCCGCCGAGGCGACGGCAAGAGGCCGCGGCGGAGAGGTGGGAAGGCGCAACCGTCCGTCTTTGGGAGAACGGGAAGGCGGTCGAGTCTGAGAGAGATATGACATGAAGACGAATCAGACCAAAACGATCTTTGGCAAAAATGGGGTTCCCAAGATCTGTGCCCGAGATCTTGTCATCTATTGTCCACAATAACAGAGATGTAACAGCTTTGCGCGAGGCGCAAGATGAACACCAGACGCCAGGGGGTCGGTCGTGCTTGTTTCATGCCGACCACCAATGGATGTGGTGAAACATGCTTCCAAAAAGCATGAGCAGTCCCATGGTCACAACTTTCAATTTTCTGTACCCAGGATGTAGAGGGTGTCACCATGGTAAGGATCTTCAGCCCCATGCCTCTGGTATGGTGCCACCCATGCCTCTTGAATTTGACCACACCACGCAGATATCATTGATTCACTCTTTTTTCCACAACACCTACCCACACCACCTCAAATTGCAGGGCAAGAAGAAGCCCAATGAAGGCAGAACGACGCAGCGGCACTGGTTTTGGTGTCTTGAACAGTCTAGTTTTCGTAAAGGACTTCCAGTTCCATTGGCAATTCAAGGCAACTAGTAACTAGTTGGAACGCGTATTGAGCATCGATTTGGTCACCAGCATCAGAGGGAAACACATGGATGACCATTGTACATGGAATGTGGAATCTGGTTCGCACCCACAAAGCCAACATGATGCAACTTGGCTTTCACACATTTGCAATGAGTTAGCCGGGAGAGGACTTTGCTCACCACAGCTGTCACTTAGGGATGAGAAGACATAGACATTTGTCATTTGGATAGTGTACTTGTTCAATAGACAGTGTTCACAGACATTTGGACATTGTCATTTGGACAGTGTTCATAGACATAGATAATTCGTCATAATTAGTCATACACATTTGTCGTTTGTACTTGTTCGTCATGGGCAGGAGATGGAAAGGCGGACGAAGGGAAGGCATGTGGGCTGTCCGAGATGTCCAAGAGGATCTCCGCCAGGGATACTTCGTCAAGGTTGTCCTCGTTTTTCTGGTGAAACAAGCCATGCGGTGTCCACCGATCAGCAGCCAAAACCTTGATGGACATCTGTCCTAATACTTGGGATTGAGGATTGGAATCATTATCCGACCAGTGATACCATGAATCATCCATCAAAGCAACACCCAGTCAACTACAATCTGCGTAACACCGACTGATTGGTGAATGCAACCAGCAGCCTCACCAAAATTTGAAGTTGCGACCATCTTACCTGCCTAAAGTCATTTTCCTCGCTGCCAGGGTGGAGGCACACCCGCTCTTGAAAACAAAGCAGCGGAGTCGACAGAAGCACAGCCAGAGGCAGAGGGCAAGGAGAGAGAGGCAGAGGGCACAGCCCCCGCTGAGGTAGCGGCAGAGAAGGCCGAAGGCGAGGGGAATGAGGTGAAACCAGCGGCGTCCGCTGAGGCGGCGCCCACAGAAGCTCCCAAGCTCGATGGTCCTTCAACTTCGGAAAAGGAAGCTCCAGCAGCGCCTGCTCCAGAAGTAGCTCCCGAGCCAGCGCCTTCAGAGCCTGCCACTGAAGCGCCCGCGACCGAGACACCTGCAGAGCCGCGCACCGTGGCCGTGGCAGGGCCGGAAGCGACGCCAGCTGCAGAGGTTCCTGCCGCGGCCGCGCCGGCGCCGGAAGCAGCTCCAGCCGCTGCGGAAGCAGCTCCGGCCGTGGGCGAGGCAGCTCCTGCCGCTGCGGAAGCTGTGCCCACTGCGGCGCCTGCGGCCACGGTGGCGGAAGAACCGCCCGTAGCAGCCGAGACCGCTGCGGCAGCATCGGCGGAGACGCCAAAAGACGCTTAGATGAGGTGGACCGGCGGGTGGCGGGTGGAGGGAAAGTCAATGGCCTCCTTGGCCTGTTGTGGAAGCCTAGACACAAACTTACAGTAATAAAACATTCACTAAAGTCCATGGAAATCACCCGCCCATTCCCCGCCGCAAAATTTGGAAGCTCCTCCCCGGGCTGGGGCTGCCAGGCCAAATCTGAGACAAGAAGTCTTTGAGATCTCTGAGCGAAGTTGCACGGCTTTATGGTGCAGCTTCCCATTCAGTTGAGGCAAGATTCCAACCGCGATCTTGATCAGTTTGAGTACGCCAACCAGAGTTTTATTCTGCTAAGTGGATTTCTTAGCACAAAGGAAGCAGCCGCGAGAACTTTCATTTATTCCAATAGCTTTTCAGGAATCAGAGGCTTGAAGTTTGTCCGTTTGTCTTCTTAAAATTAGGTTGCTGGGGGGAACCTCCCGCCACAGACTGATGGGAGCTACATTTGGCAGCGCCGCGCTTCAGCGACGTAGGGCAAGGTCCAGTCGGGCATCGTCCACCGAACCGGAGACACTTTTTCAAGATCAGACTTTGCATGACTTTGCACTCCCAAGCGAAGCCCGAAAGTAATGTAATCCGATGCGAAGTACGTCCTAAGTGCATAAGCCTGGGAACGCATTTTGGGTTTTCATGGCCATGACGGTGGCAAACACAAATCCACAAATCCGACTCCAATGGCCAAGTCTCCACCAGAAAGGCGTTGATGAAGGCATTCCCTAACATGGTTTTGGACTTCTTCAGTCACCCCATTTTCTTTGCAGCCCATTTTGGAGGGACTCGTGTGAGTTTGGAGCCAGCCAGCAATTGGGATATGGTCAAGATCAGCACTGGCACAGCCAAACTGGAAGATGCTGAGGGAATCAGTTCAAGTGCCTGATCCATTTCAGTTCACCGCACGTTCGAAAAGGAGGGCATGCAGCGTGACGGGGTGGAAGAAAGCCCTAGAGTCAGTTAGTCAAACATCCAGCCAGCCCCTATTGCTCTGGAAATAGGGAGGATCACCAAGTACAGAACTTGCATTCCCTTCAAAGATTTCAGGCTCCTTCACTTGCGTGGAAGCAACATTCCCAACTGCCTTGATCCGAACCTCAACACCGTGGCCTGTGTTGAGCGACGGCCGAGAGGGGCGCCTCTTGTCGCTATTCATTCGCTTGACTGACCTTGTCCAGATTCGCCCTAAAGCAATTCTCACATCCTTCCCTCCTTCCGTCCTTCCGTCCTTCCGTCCTTCCTTCCTTCTGCTCCCGAACGCAAACTAATCGGCAAAAAAGTTGGCATGCCATCATTTTTTCACGATCATGCCAGAATTTGTCCTGCAGTGCCCACTGCTATGTGGGGGTTTGTACGGTAGCCAAAGCTCTGCTGTAGTGTCAATTGTCTCTGTTTCGGTTATGCAAAGTTTGTACTGAAGTAGGACGCATTCAACTTCCGGTAGTTCACGTGCTATTCTTCCATTGTTCGACCAGCAGCAAGCCTTGCAAAGGCTGCGGCATGTATATAATAGGTTATGTAGTGCAGTTAAATTAAAGGATGGAGCGTTCTGCTCTTCCTTTCCCCCCTTTTTTGTTCTCTGCAGTTGTATGATTTTGGCATTGCATGCCTACCATAGAGTCGTCAACAACAAGAAGTCACCATCCCAATGTACACAGCGAAAACCATGAAAGGCCCTAACCATGTGAAGCACCAGGCTATGAGGAGTTTGCTGCCCAGTCTGTGCCCAGTTCCCATTGACTACTATGTAATTATATTGTTCACTCGCTGAACTTGCTGCTCAGCCTGGTCCTGAAGCATGTTGCAGTCACAGTATAGTTCTTTTTTCTCTTCTTTGTTCTCTCTTTGAAGAACACGTCCATGAAGAACAGTTCCAAGTCTTCTCAGTTCCAAGTCTTTGAAGAACACGTCCATGCACCATGAGGCGAACGGGTTCGTCAGGTGAAGCGACGGTTTGAACGCCCCACCTCGCCGGTGGCCCGACCTGGATCAAGCAGCGACACCCAGCGGTTGGCCCGGGCCGGGCGGCCGTGGGGCTGGGCCGCCATGGAGGCGCACGGGCAGGCAGTGATTGATGCCTTCAAAAAGTTCGACAAGGACGGGAACGGCGTCATCGACCGCAAGGAGCTTGGAGCTGTTCTGAAGTCATTGGACGGAGATCCTTGGCTGGACAATGTCAAATGGGGTCAAGTCATGACCTGGTACCGAAAACATCCGAAAACCATTGAAAATAATAAACCCAAGTCATTGGGTCCCTTTTGTTCGGGCCTCAGTTTGGCTTTCAACAAGTCCGACTAATGTGCATTTTCTGCAAGGTTTTTCACTGGATCGGGAAGTTTCCATCCATTTCGCACGGTTTGTTTACGCCGCTTCGCGGGTCGGCCCGCACCGGAGTTTGCAAACGGTTCATGTGACGGTTCCTGGGTTGGAATGAGCAAATATGAGTTGAGACCTTTTGTTACGAATCAAAATCAAAGGAGATCTGCATTGAATCATATGCAACTTTTGAATCCTGCCGTTTTTCCTTCCACTAACATCGTTTCAACGGCGCTTTGACCAACATATGGCCTACGCTCACAGGTTTTAAGTGGCATGTTGAAGGTTTTAAACTGTATGTCGAGCACATGTTTGGCCTATCTTGAGAATAAGTCCAGCTTACATTGGACTTATGTCGGGCGCAGCTTCCTGTTTTTGGCCATGGTTTCACCCATTTCACCGCTTTCTGTTGCTAATCAAAGCGGTTCCAAGCCTGCCTATATTGAACAATGTTGAACGCACTTCGAAGCTACATCTAGGATGTGCCAGGTGTACTGGCCTATGCTGGGGTTATGTTGGATTAATTGCTGGTATTTTTATTTACACAGTTTTGGCAGCATGCCGGGTCATCCTTCTACATCAATTCTTTCAAAGCGGTTCCCATCAAGAGTTTGTCTCAGAGTTCACCCGTTTTTGGAGTGGTACGTGGAGGGTGAGCCGGTTAGCCTATGTTGGGCATTTTGCCTGACATCTTTCCACCACAGCAAAAACCGATCCGTCCACTTGCGACCGATCCTTCGACCGATCGCTTCATGTCCTTTTCAACATACAGATTTCGACCCAATTTGACCTAGAAGTTACTCGTTTCCATTCATAGTGGGTACCCCAAACCATCCCAAGTCCTTAGTTTCAGACACCAACGGAAACCATAGCGAATCATGGTGCCCATATTTTAATGTCTTTTTTCCGCCATGCCATTGTAGTACCCAAGCATTGACGTGACATACCTACAAAGTATACATTCTTATGCCCAGTCATTTGGATCTGTTCCAGTCATCTTGCCGGAAATGGCCTGACAAATTCTGACATGGACACCGCTACGATCAGTGACACCTCACCAAACCATCTTTCTTCGACCAAGTCATCGAAGTTTCCTCACAACTGGGTACAGGGCTTCGTTGGCGAGCTGGATCAACATGATTGACACCAATAGCTGAATGCCAATCCTAGGATTGACCATGGCGACTTGCGGGGGTATAACGGTAACCTGGTACCCGAACCAAAGGATGTAGAACTGGTTGTTTGGGTTCTCATGACTTGATCCAAACCCAGTTGTATCATTCCAGTCGTATCAGGAAACCTGGGATGATGAGTCTGTGAATCGCGTCCTGGCTTTGGCAGACACCTCTGGAGATGGCGTCCTGTACTTTGAAGAATTTGTGAAATGGATGCTTGCTTCGGACAATCAGGTCATGGTGCGACTCAGTTGCAAAGGGAGATTTGACATGGTGGATCATGGTGGTACGATGACAGGTTCTAAGCTCTGATGAAATTGGGATGAGGATTGGGGGTATCCCGTATGCCGTTTTTTTTTTTTTTTTAAACTTTATGTTGACGACCTAATTTTCGCAACTTGCAACACATTTGCCATCAGCTTTCACCACTTTTCATGATCCTCCGTGCGAAGCGGCGCCGTACGCTCAGGGGGGCGACTTCAGCTTTATAGTCTCAGGCTGTTCCAGGTCAGAACTCAACGGCGAGTACCTACAACAGGACCAGTTCTATGGACATCGCCCCGTCTTCTACTGTGGCGACAACAAGCAGATGCTGTTTTACAAAGAGGAGACTGGAGCTGGTGCTTGGCAGACCCTCGGCAGTTGGGAGAACGATTATGTGGGCCAGGGGCACTGGGATCATCCTGTGGTTGAAAGATTACGTTCAACATGCTAAGAAACACATATGGCACAACTCGGCCCAGGGTTCCGATCGCCCCAGGATTCATTCGAAGCCCGGCAAAAGATCCAGTGCTCGGCTTGAAACGAAAAGGGCTCCACACATGGCGGAAGCGCAGTGGACCGTTTGGACCCTTGGTGATGCTCAGGCAGTTGGCGTTCTTTATTGTGTCTCTTTTTGTGTTTGGCCGAGGCGGTAATGGACTTCGAACGTTTCTTTTTGGGGCTTCAAATAGTGGATACCAAAAATCAAGGAAACATGGTTGTTTTGGGATGTTTTTGGGAGGCGTACCCCCATTTTATGAAACCACCATTTATGATCACTTAAGGCTCATTTCGCTCACCTTTTGCTTCAATGACCATATCACTGTAGGCCAGCACACCATGTGCCAAGGCAGAAGGATGCGGAAGGCGTCGGCACGTTTGTCCAAGAATCTGACATGACCTGCACTCAAGGGCCTCCGCCAAGTCCAGAGGAAAAACGTGCGCAAGCGCCTGAAAGTCTCTACTTTGACTCGCCAACGCTACAATGCACCTCAGCGGCGCCAAAGATATGGCATGGCCCATGACTTTAGGGGGTCATTCGTCATGTCCTGCGCATGTTTCTTCCAAAGAAATCTAGAGAGAACTTTAAAACACATCAAAAACATCAACAGATGGCAGCCGCATTGATACTCCTGGGAAGCACACTGCCCATGTTAGCATGTTGTTATGGATCAAGATTATCAATC
>CAXIVM010002151.1:0-15828 GCA_964035705.1 Porites rus | reverse complement strand
GATTGAGCAGTGTGCGTGTGCATTTAGCAGCTCTAGATTAAGATATTAGATCATGAATCCCCGCCTGCTGCAGGTGGCGTGGCCAAGGGCAGGAAGCTGCGGCCTGGCGCAGCTGCTGCCAAAGCAAGATCGCCGCTGCGGCTGCGGCGTGGGCTGGAGCTCGGCTTTGCGCTGCGGCAGAAGCAATTGCCAAGCGAAGCTGACCTGTTTGGAGCAATTCTTTTTGTTGCATGTCATGCATGCATCTCAAGTCATCTTAAGCCAAGTGCGTCTCCGTTAGTGTGGATCAAGCCATGTCTGGATATCGTTAACATGCATGATCCATATTATGGATGATCATATATTATAACGCCTGATGCATGATACATATGTTACTTCATTGAATTTGCGCATTTTATTCTATAATTAGACCTTCTGTAGTGCCATGCCTTTGTCTGTGAGCACTGAAGATGACCTGGATGCGCTACCAGCCTGCAATTGATATGATACATGCATGCTTAATACCGAGACTGCTCTATTGCATGGTTAAACATTTAGAATAGCACTAAGGCTGACGATCAAGCTCATGCTTATGGGAATGCCAAAGGCGCATGTGTGCAATTATATTTGATAAATATAAAAACACGCATAATCATGCATGAATTCACGCAGGCCTTTATTTTCCTCGTGGTCCTCGTGTACTTCAACCATGGGATGCCAGCTGTGGAAAAACCTTTCGAGGTTGTAGAATTCTTCAGCGGCACTGGAAACATGGGGAAAAGCTGCCGCTTTGGATGTATGATGACTGCGCAGCTGGATATTAATATGGGCCAAGGTGGGAAGCGGAATGCTTTTGATATGACTACACCGCCAGGAATAGCGCTACCGAGTTGCATGTGAGCTTTGCAAATTGCATGTATTACATGAATATCTCGTTGCTTGCTTGCTTGCTTGCTTGCTTGCTTAGGCTTGCGATTTGGGTACTACTACATACTGAAGCTGCAAATTTTTTTTTGGTCTGCTTGCCATTGTTTGCACTTCGTTCTCGGCTTGCAATGTGGCTACATCAAAGAGGAGCCCAGTGGTACCATATGGGGACACGAACCTTGAATATGTTCGGGTAGGAAACTGCTTGGCGAGCAGGTCAGTGTTGTTGGCAGGCCTCATGCAGATGCTGGGTGGCTGCTGGTTCATAGAGCAACCAGCCAGCAGCAGGTTAATCTGGTACCCTCGATTTGAATGGCTTTCTCATAGCGCTTGGTCGACAACTTGGCAGATAGGGTGGTGGGCCCGCCACTTCAAGGCACTCACTCCGAAGAGGCACAGGGCTTGGTCCAACAGTATGGAGATTGGCGTGCTGAACAGGGGGGTGTTGACCAAGAAGCAACGCGATTCATGCCCTGTGAAAACTACAGATCGAAGAGTCAAGCTAGATGCTACTGGAAAATCGAAGACAACATGGTCTGGCAACAAAAACCTGAAGAAGACACAGCCCAGGCCTCAGTTGGCATGTAAATTACAACCTTTGGTCTCCACATGTCGAGCTACATTCATGTCCTGCAATCTTCCAAGGTCCTACCCAATTCCATTTGGTCTCCACATGCAGCGCTATATGCAAGTGCTGCGCTCCTCTGGCTGTGGCAATTTTATTTTGGAGGTCGAGACAGAGTCGGCGCCGGACATGTTCAGCAAGATGGCTTGGAGCACATGGCCAGAGGCCAGGCATGCAAGATATTAATTATGCTGGCTCATTTTGTGCGCATGAGTTGTGGCAGGCCGGCTTGGAGGAGGCAATCGTCTATATGCGGGGATCCATGAGCCTGAAGGCATCGCCTCGCTGGAAGAAGACCTTCCCATTGTACATTTAAACAAATTGATCGCCTGACCATATGCAATAATTGGAAAAATAGCTGGGACATGTATTGATTTTTCTGGAGCATGTATTGACCCGGAGAAATAACTTTTGAGACCCGGAGAAAATAGAGACCCGGACTAGGCACGGAGAAACCCGGACTAGGCACGGAGAAACCCGGACTAGGCACGGAGATCAGGAACACGTAATGCTGTTACGAGACCATGTATTGTGTATTTCAATGACTTAATTCATATTATAGCCATTCGGCCCATATGGAGACGCTACCAAGCCGTGCCTGGAGTTGTTCCGAACTGCTCGACGGTGCAGCCATGCTTACGGATGATGCTGTGGTCGCTTACAAGAAGAACCTCCTCTCAGAGACCCATGGCAAGTCTGTGGAGGAGCTTGAGCGTTTGCTGCAGGACTGGGGTGGTTGCCTTTTCGACTCATGTCAAAAACACACAGTTGGACATTTTGAGGACACTGATGCGGCAATTGCTGAGCATCCTGGTGCCCATGAGCTGGATTCCTTCGTGCCCTGACTTTACCTCTGGTATATAGTGCATTAATGCATGCATAATATATCATGCTATATGCAATATAGCGCAACAATTGCCACGCACGCATGCCTGTAGGAGCGCTACATCATGAAAAAGGAGCATGTGCATGAGGCGCAACTGATGGATGCTTTGTGCCCAAACCGTGTTACTCGACATAATATATTAATTAATAAAATATATTGCACGATATCATGCATGCATGTAATGCACATGTGCCTAGGCTATGAACATGCTCACTGGTGTGGCCTCGCCTCAACATGCTCCAATGCCATCGCTCGCTGCTTTGGAGATTGCCCAAGCCAATGCAGCCCAGGCCAAAGAGGCTGCTTTGCTGGCGCAAAAGGCGGCGCAGGAAGCGGCTGCTGAGCTCCAGACCTTGGACGCCGAAGATGTGTTCTACTCCCAAATGCCCACCATGAACTACGGTGACAGTCTGACACAAACCCTTCAAGAAGAGGTTGCAGAGGAGCTGGACCAGCAAGTGGAAGAGGCAAGGGCTGAGGCAGCAACCAGGTTTGCTGCCGAGGCCTTGAAAGCAAAGAGCGAAGAGGAGGCAAGGCTTGCCGCTGTGGAGAAGGCAAAACAAGAAGAAGTGGCAAGGCTTGCGGCTGAAGCTGCCAAAGCTGTGGAAGAGAAGGCAAAGCAAGAAGAAGAAGCAAGGCTTGCAGAAGCAGCAAAAGCAATGGAGGAGAAGGCGAAGCGCGCAGAAGAGGCAAGGCTTGCCGCTGAAGCCGCAAAAGCAGCGGAGGAGAAGGCAAAGCATGAAGAAGAGGCAAGGCTTGCCGCTGAAGCCGCAAAAGCAGCTGAGGAGAAGGCAAAGCGAGAAGAAGAGGCAAGGCTTGCGGCTGAAGCCACAAAAGCAGCGGAGGAGAAGGCGAAGCGCGAAGAAGAGGCAAGGCTTGCGGCTGAAGCCACAAAAGCAGCGGAGGAGAAGGCGAAGCGCGAAGAAGAGGCAAGGCTTGCCGCGGAAGCCGCAAAAGCAGCGGAGGAGAAGGCAAAGGGCGAAGAAGAGGCAAGGCTTGCAGCTGAAGCCACAAAAGCAGCGCAGGAGAAGACAAAGCGCGAAGAGGAGGCAAGGCTTGTGGCTGAAGCTGCAAAAGCAGAGGCGAAAGCAAGGGCTGAGGCAGCAGCCAGGATTGCTGCAGAGGCCCAAAGAATTGCTGAAGAAAAGGTGAAATTGGAGATGCTGGCCCGGCTTGCAGCTGAGAAGGCAAGGCAGGAAGTGGAGTCAAGGCTTGCAGCTGCAGCCACACAGGCGGCAGAAGAGAAGGCTAGACTGGAGATGGAAGTGAGGGCTGCGGCTGAAGCCAAAAAAGCTGCTGAAGAAGAGACCCGATTTGCAGTCGAGGCCAAAAAAGCGGCTGAGGAGAAGATGAAGCGTCAAGAGCAAGAAAGGGTTGCAGCTGAAGCCAACAAAGCTGCAATGGAGGCCAAGCATGAAGAGGAGGCAAGGCTTGCAGCTGAACAGGCAAAGAACAAGGCCAGGGCAGATGCCATGGCTAGAATGGAGGCTGCAAGGTTGGCTTTGCAAAAAGCTCAGGAGGCCGCAGCAGCTGCGGAATCAGATGCAAAGCGCGTGGAACAGCAGGCCACAATGTCTCATTCTTACTTAGCACGCAGGCAATAAATTCCATTTCATATGGCTTAATTCAAAGTACTTCAATTATATACTGCATGCATGAGGCACGTATGTTAAATCATGGACATTATAATATATAATATTACATGCATGCTCACGATCTATTGATAAGTTACAATATTTTCATGTCTATAGTCTATAGGACATGTTGGTTTCATGTCGGCCGTGCAGGTTTCAACTGTGGGTTCTGCTGATGGAGCTGGGCAAGTTCCTGATCCTCCTGCAGAAGAGCCAGCCAAGAAGAAACGACGACTCCTGCATGCATGCATATTATAAGTCGATACACTGTAGTGTCAGTATTGTTCGGTTCACCAGGGTTGCAAGACCTGCCAAGGAACTGAAGAGCCAACCTCCTTCCCAAATCCCTGCGCTACATCTCCAGATGGCATGCCTTCAGGGGACAATGAGAAAGAGTTGCTGGATGTCTATGACCTGTCTTCAAAGGACCTCAACAATATTTGTTGCATGTATTAGTGCAAACATAATTTCTGTTTAAGGGTAAGCTTGTGATGGGGCAGGAGCTGACCCCGCATGCCATCTACATGAGACTTCGCCGTCTTTGTGAAAAAAAGACATCTGGTCGCCTGCAAGTCACCCCTGAGATCCATGAGCAGTGGGCCAGAGGGTGCAGGGACGAGCTGTGCCTTGCCATGGTGAATGCTTTGAAGATGCATGGCACAGAGGACAACAAGAAGACGCGAGATGCTGTGAGGGTGCTGGTGTGGCAAAACTTATATACTATATTATAATATATATTATAACAACCATGCATGGAAACCACACCTGCCCTGCCAGGCAGAGTTCACGCAGCAAATGGTCTTTGTGAAGGAACGCCAAAGGGAGAAGGAGCAGGAAATCGAAGGAGGATGGTATACGGAGGAGAGGATGTCTTCGGAACTCAAGTACTCAGCGAAGCTTGCCACAAAAACTGAAAATTATCGAAGACAACTTTTGCAAAGACCTTTTCCACGTGGCTCAGGGAATGCAAAGGTCCCTTGAAAAACGATAGGGAACTCAGAAAAACGATGCCTAATGGAAAACACAAATATGGAAAACAATATGTATAATTTTGACGCTGCCTCATCCATTGATTTTTGACAAACTTTGCCTGAGGAATCTCATCAAGAAGATCAAAGCCTACTGCATGAGGTTTGCTTCTGTCCTAGTCAGAAAGTGGAAGTATGATGAATCTGTGCTGGAGTACTTCGTGCAGACCCATGACAAGGTCACTGTGAAGAGGCGTGATCTTGAGAGGGCACAGTGGACAGAGGAGATGGACCCGGAGGAAGACATGCCTGACCTTGAGATGATGGAGTTGAAGCCGGGTGGCAAGGAAGATGACAAAAAGCCCACTGGTGATGATGCTGCATTTCAACAGGCTCTAAATGTGAACTCTGTTGAGGAGGCTAGGGGGCAATGCGTTACTTCACGTTACTTTGAGCATCACTTCATTTTGAAGTCTTGAGAATATATTACCATGCAAAATATTTTATATAAAGCATGCATGCATGCATGACCATGCATGGATACTAATGCATGATTCTCATGATCATGATCATGATGTGCATGATAATCATGTACAGGCCAAAGCCAACCTGCAGAAGTTCGTGGAATCTTTTCACCAGCGAGCCTCCACTTTGACCACTTGGGTTTCCTCATTGGAAGCGCCGGCCAACCCGAATCCTACTCCGAGGCAGGTGCAGCAACTTAGCTGGCAGCATAATTGTTGATAGGTTGATTCTATAGATATTCTACATATAATTTTGCTTTTTGAGGTTTGCAGGGGAATGCAGATCAATCCTGGAACTCATGGAGAACTGCTTCGAGGGCTTGGCCAAATGCCAGCACTTCTTAGAGATCGATGGGATGACTGATGAGTCCACTGGCAGCATATTTTTGGAATACATCACAATAGTCTTCCTGTGCACATTACATGTCAAAACATGTCAAAACAACCGCTAAGGGTGAAGAGCATGATCAAGGAGGCGAAGGACAAGACTCGGGACCCGTGCCCAAGCTGCACTGAAACGGTGCCTTGATGGGGTGAAATATAGTATCAACAAGCTGACTTCCAAGGTGTGTTAAGATGTTGGCCAAAGAGATCTCCTACAAGATTTTGGCAGCAGAGATTAAGAAGAACAAGGGCAAGTGTCTTGGAGAGGGCTTTTCGACGCCGAAGCCGAAGGGTAGCAAAGATGCTCAGCCCAAGCCGAAGCCGAAGGCAAAGGCTGGAGCAAAAGGAAAAGCGAAGGGGAAAGCCAAGGCAAAGTCTTCCGCGAAGCAGAAGAGTGGGGAAGAAGTGGCACCTGAGCAGCTTGAGGATGAACCGTAGTGTTCCATGTGTTATGGGGGTTTCTCTTGCAAAGCAAGATCTCAGTGTTTCAATCGCCTTCCTGCTGACAATGCGGGCGTGCGATATATTTGGACATGATACCAGTAGGCCTGCCAGCATGTTGCTTAAGATATGCTACGCATGCATGCATGCATGCGTGGTCGATATAAAATATAGATACATGTTCTTTAAGCCGTGGATATGCTGCATGGTCTACAGAATATCTCAACCTTCAAAGAAAGTCAAAAGTCTGAGCAAGAGCGAGAAGTCGAGATGGAAAAGGGCCTTGACACTTTTGTTTTCTGGGGCATAATGCATGAGTGATGTCCAAGTGCACTGAATGCAAGCCAGGTTGCAGCAGCACCGCGCGAAGCTTTGCCAAAAGCATTGCCCGAGGAGCTGCTTGGTCGCGACAGAGGGCTGCCACTGCTGCTTCTGCTGCGCAAATTGCATGAGCCATATTACATCAAATATCATCGACATCCAAGGGGATCCCATATTATACATGACGTTCATATATATTCATTTGCTATTTGGCCTACAATATTTTCTGGAACCTTCTATGCATGTCTTAAGATGCATGAGCATAATATGACATGATATATTAAATATCATCGATATATATGCACATAGTTTTTTGCTCTTTGCCTATATTTATGGCTTAAATCCTGCTGGTAACATGACATGAATGATATCGACATGATATATATGTAATGACCACTGCCTGAAAGCCATATGATATACTTGACCCTACACTTGAGGTACCTGCAGTGCAGCTGGTGGAAACTGCCAAGGCCATCCTAGCAGACGATGCTACGCTGGGCATTCAAAGGAACAATAAAGTATTGAAGCGGATAGCCAAGGGCGGTCCAACACATGCGGTATCTATCATGCATTTGGCGTGCATGTGTTTTGGTGGCCTTTGAGTGCACAGTTGCTGTATACTTTAGAGACCATCTGAGGCAAGGCAAGCGTTTGCAGCCTTTGACTCTGTTAATCTTCGCGCTCCTATGCGAGTGAGCAGGGATAGCATTGGTCAACGCGATGATTATCCATGGATCCGGCCTCAGGATTTTACCTTTTGCCTGCAGCGCGAAAAAAGGCTGGATCTTTTGCTGCCGGCTGCTGACTTGCAAACCAGCAGGCTAATTCTACAGGAGTATTGGCGGCGGTTCAAAAATCAGTATGATGATCATGGGATCTTCCAGGAGCTGACGCCCCAAGAACTGCAGCTGACGGTGCCAATCAAAATTCACGGCGACGAGGGCAGAAGTATCTTGAAGAATATCTCGATCTAACGTGTCCCCTTTCAATAAGAGGGTCTTTGTGTTAAATCGACACATGCTTGCAATGTATATTGCAAATGCCCAGGTAAGAAAAAGTCACCCATTATGCTGATGAGCTGGCAGCCCGTTTTGGGATCTGGGACCAGCAGATCCATTACTTTGCCAGCTGCTGTGCAGAAGGAGGCCATGAACATGAATTTTCTGGGCCACTGTGATACCTGGACAATTTCGTGATATAATTTGCATGTTGTCACTGTTCCCCTTTAATAGTGTCGACACTGATTGAAACTTCACAAATTCATTATTGCACAGCATAAGCCATGCATTCAAGGAGACAACGCGTTTTCTGTCCTTTGCTGCTCTCAAAGAGACTTACTGGGACAATCCAGGAGTTCTCCAGAAAGCAATGACACTCATTGCTGAGGATCTTCTTGCCTTCATGAGGAAAGGAATTCCTTTAGAAGATTCCAACTTGCCTCTCAGAGTGGCAGTTGTGTCAATCAAAGGTGATTGGCCATGGTTGATAGAAGCTGGTGCACTGACAAGACACTTCAGAAGAGCTCCAAAGAAAGGAGAGTCAGCTATGGTTGGTGAAGGTATATGCCATCTCTGCCTAGCTGGGTGTGATGGATATCCTATGCACGAGGTGGGTGATGCTGCGAAATTCCTTGCAACAATGGGATCGGCTGCGTCGCTTTGCCCGTGGAATACACTAGCGCCCTGGGTTGACCTACTTCCGGCCTCTCCCAGCTTTCACCCGTACATGTTCAGGCCAGACCTATGGCATAATTTCCATCTTGGACAGGGCCGCTACTGGTTGTCTTCAGCCTTTGTGGTACTGTTGCCTCTGTTTGGTGATGGTGGGGTTGAAGTTCGCTTTCAACGTATGACTGCAAGTTGGCGGGAGTACTGCTCAAGGAAGAGGATCAGACTTCTAGCTATCAGATTGCAATATTTTGTGATTTGTTGAATTGTTTCTTTTTGGGTGACCCTGGTGAATGCCATCTATGGCAATGTTTTAGCCCAAGGACCATACTTGACAAAGATAGCTCGTGACACAATGAACTTTCAGTCGTCCCTGGACTGGCCAGAGGGAGGCTGGCAAAAAGCAGCTACAACCACGGCGCTGATGGAGTGGTTAGAGGAGTTCCTAGCCAGTGATGCTGTGCATGAGGCTGTTATTGCAAATGAAAGATTTAAGCTGATCTTCTTGGCAACATCCAGCATGAACCGTGCTTTGCGGCTTCTTTACTATGGTGGTGCCTGGCTTCACAGATTGGAAGCTGCTGAGATTTCCTCGCTTGGCCTCACCTTCTTGCGTGCATATGTCAAGCTTGCACAGATCTGCCTTGCTGCGAAAGAA
This sequence comes from Porites rus, assembly GCA_964035705.1. Classification (NCBI taxonomy): domain Eukaryota; kingdom Metazoa; phylum Cnidaria; class Anthozoa; order Scleractinia; family Poritidae; genus Porites; species Porites rus. Next base: position 6,814 of record CAXIVM010002151.1, on the reverse strand, counting down.
CCTCGGTTTCCCATCCACAGCAAGCATCACATGCTGTTCCACACCTTCCACCTGATGAAGTGTTGGGCAGCCAAAGTGCAGTGGCAAGAAAACCCTTTGGTAGATAGTTGCCAGCAAGATGAGGCGTTTGTCGGAGTTGTATCACGCTACTCGAGGCGTGTCTCGCCAAAGGCGACCATTGAAAGAACTCTGGATGTCTATTTCACTAGTCTGAAGAAGCACCTTCGTGGAGAGGAGTGAAAAGAAGTCTCATGGCATGCATGCATGATATAATATAATAACATCAACCCGGAGAAATTCGATTAGAACAGAAATTGCGTAAAAGTACAGGTTTTAATAAAAAATACAACAATTTTTTTTTTGGACTATGTATTCTTAAAAAATGTACATTTTTGAAGACGGTATAACAATTCTAGTACTTTTGGTTGAGCTGGTAGATGAAGGATCGCCCAAAAGAGATCTGTCCTCCACCATGTGGCCCGGCGTGTGTGGCCCGCCTTCACTGCGCCAAAGACGTTTCGTTTCACCAGTCCTTGCTCTTCCGCGTGGAGCTCTCGTGGCTCGCCTCCAACATTCGGCTCGCCCGAAAGGCGACACCTGTGGCGCATCAGGACACATCGACACTCTCTGTGGCAGGATGGTCCATGGGTCCACATGGATGGCACCCACCACCTGCTTGGTTTTCGGATTGAATTGGTTTTCAGGTCCTCCAACATCGGGGCCATGCAGGTTGTGACCGATGAGAGAGACGGTCTCGATTTGTTCGTGTCAACTGTGTCTCATGTGAGTAGCTTCACTCCAACTCTTGCGGCAAACCTTGGGTCTATCCTAATACCTGGGCCACAGTGGATGATGATGGTTAGGTTGCAGGCCTTGTTCAACAATTTCATAAGTGTTTACTGACTGTTACAGGTAATAGGACAAACCCAAGGCAACCCCCTGATTTTAAAACAAACATGAACACCCAGCAAAAATGAGGATAGTCTTCCCGCTTCTTCCCGCCGTCTGTTCCATGTCTTTTCTTAAACATGTTTTCAGCGGTGGAGGGGTGAGTGGACGCTTCTTCAGTCCAGCTAAAAGAAACAACCCTCCATCCAAGAAAACGATGGTTATGTGGATGGCTTTTGGAGGACCAGGTTGCTTGATCAACAAAGGATGTTCCACATTGAGATTTGTTGACAAACATGACAAAGTTCTTCTGCAAACTAACTCCGGTTTTTCCTCCCAAAAAACATATTGTGTGACGGGGTGCAAGATGGTGCAAGTAGGTTGATTGAATCACCCAGTAGACTCATACATTGCTCTCCCTGAATGGACACATTCATCATTGCTGAAGGCAAGTTCTCTGGAATTCCTAGCTGACCGTATATCCGACCGTATGACAAACATCTCCTGCCGCCCTCCACACAAACAACTCGGCCAATTAAGCTCGCCTATCAGGAAGAGCAAAATGCCATCTAATGGTGCTGTCCAGCCGCAGGTCAAAGCCTCAAAAAGGATAGCACAGCCGTCATCACATACCGCCTCAAAACCAAAATCTCAGGTTTTGTCCTTCGAATCTTAGGTTTTGAGACACAAACTCATGGTGTACTGGGTGTAAGAAGGATCCGCAGGATCCAGCTAGCCTCATTCCTTCTAAGTTGCACCAGTCTGATACGTCTTGGGGCACTTCTCCTTTTGGTCCTCTCCCACCCGGTTCAGCATGGAATCAACATCTTCTTCGGTGGCAGCCCCTCAAACCCTCGAGAAGTGACTGTCTGGTGAGTTCGGAAGTATCATAACAAACATGATTATAACATGTGCGAATGCGGCCACAAAAGCGATGCCTCACGCACAACTGGATGAATTTCAAACATCATCTGGACCTTCCTCTTCCAACTAACAGCTCGTGCGACTCGTAGGGAATGAGGGAATTTTCACCACCCCTGTAGATCCCTAGCTCAGGATCCAGCCACCCGCATGCCTTACGAGTCGCACCAATCAAACAAATTGAACTGTTTCATCTTGAACCTGAAAACCTCGGACTTGGCGAGTGTGACTTGGCTGTTTGGTCCCCAACTTCTGCCCAGGAGCTCCCAGCAAGGGCAGAACGCAAGCCGTTCTGAAGCTCACTGGCCTTGGCAAACGGCCTCTTAGAGCGTTCGTGAGAGCGGACGAGTCCGTGCCATTTCGCTCCGGTTTCACCATGCGATGTCAAGCTCTGAGAATGTGGACACCGGCGACACCGGGGACCAACCACCACCTTGAACAACACCGGGGGCCATTGCCGAGGAAAAGAACTCACAACTCCAAAATTACACACCTCCTCGCCGCAACATATCAAACAAATAATATATATTTATACCAGGGGTCCGTAGTCAATAGACTCGTTTTCCCGCAGGTCAGTCACTTCTGGCACTCTTTTCAGAATGCCCAGCCTCACTGGTGATCCTATACGGATGCAAACAAAAAAAGCAAAAGAGCCTTTCACAAAAACGGGCTTTGAATGGAAGGGGCACGTGGCATGCTCATGACCCCCAATAGATCAAATCAAGCTATATCAAGCTAATGTAGACTCTTGATGAGTAAAAGCCCAAACATGGATTGTAAAGCCTCTTCATATGGATCTTTTATTAATCAAACGTCTATACATTGGGGATGTCCAAAGAACTAACTCTCACTTGGCTAAGGAAACAACGCGGGGACCAGGAGGAAGCAGGGTGGGTTATGTTTGGGGTCGAATTCCCATCTTCTGCAGCTTCACCCCAGACTTGCTTCCCGCTGCTTCCTCCATCATATCTGCCTCTTGTCCTCATCACGTCCGCATCCTCCCCCCACAGGCTGACACGATGACTCACCATCTTCGATATGCCAACGCCCGATTCTGTGGGGAATCGCCCCTGAAGCCACCGTTCATGACCCATCTGTGGGAACAAGCGACCACAACGTAAAGTACCCACTTGCACATGCGTGTGCGCACACATGTCCTCTGCATCTGTCAACTTTGCCCAGTTGCAAGTCGAAGGAAACTAATCCAGCGCAAAGGATAGTGGTGCTAGGCCCAACATCTTTGCAACGCGTGAGAAGGATAGGAAGAGAAAATAGATGTGGTGCCTCGCTTGCGTGACCGTCAAGAAGAATAATAACACTCACAAAGGCCATCCCTGCACAAGAACATGCAAGAACTAGACTTGCTCCTCGTACTATTTTTGTGACTGCTTGTTTCTGTTCAAAGAAGCAGCAGGTCTGGGCATCAAAGGTCTGCTTGTTTCTGTTTAGTGCTACAAGGTCACAGGGTGAGCTTCTGGACCGGTCAAGAGAATTGCTGGGTTCCCAAGGATCTGGACAGGTGTCGTTCGTCGTCATCATGGGGAGAGGCTCCGTTGAAACCGTCTGAACTCGTCTGTGACAAAAGTACTTACCGTCACGAACTCAAACAGGGTGCCAGCAATAAGATCGATATACAACCATCTGAATCTGACACACAAACTAAGCTACAACGATTTACTCTTGATCATTGATGATGTCACATGCCAACAAGGAATCGCATTTGCAACTAAAGATTTTTCAGGCAGCTGCAAATTTGTTAGCCTCCAATCCGATCTATCTTGAGCCACAAGTCCCTATCACTTTCCTGAACATTGAATCCGGCCAAAAACAAAGCCAACGTGGACAAACATTCAACATCCCATTGCCAGTAACAGTAGATGATGATGGTAAGTAAAGGCCTTTCCCAAAATAGTCATAGCTTTTCTTCTGACTGTTTCTGGATGCTTCTGGTATAGAAGGACCAAGGATGGTTTCATTCACATACCCTTCAGGAGGCAAAGGCTTCCCAACACCGCTCTTCCCCCACTCAGAACATTCACATGCGCCAACAGGCAGCACTTCTTCCATGTATCCACCCAGGTGCCAGCAGCAGAAAATTTGGGAGGCGATCTTCCTGGCGTTTTGAGGGATTTTTCAAGCTCTGAACCGCTGAAAGCGGCGATCGACCGAGTCAAGCTTCGATCAGTGGTCGGCCAAGCCAATTGGCTGAACTTTCTGTGAGCCAATTGATTTCTCCCGAAGAACTCCTAAGTCTAGCGGGGAGTTGAGGTCCTCCAACAAAACAGTGTATCTGCCCTATGATGCACAAAGGTGAACTCCCTGTTTGTGGAGGACGACAGTCTTCCCATGTATCATTGTCCATTTGGTAGCAGTTCATCATGGGTGTAAGAAGCGTAAAACATTATCCAAATGTTTGTTCCGAAGGGGATGTGACACTACGTGTTTTTGTGCGTTTTAAGCACAACAAGTGTGCAAACCAGTGACATCGGGACAAATGGAATTAGCACAACTTACTGGAGTATCCTGTTTATGGGGAGTACTAAGGCTAAATACCAGGGTCGGACGGAGATTCGGAGGCTTTTTCGGAGGTTTTTGAGGGATCTGAAGCAGATCTTGTGTCCACAAGCGGAAATGCGTCAGTGGCTCACTTTTTGGAGAAGAATGCAGTGTATTTGGTCTGCGGAATACAGGATGCACAGGCTGTCAACGGGCATGGCGAAGCTGCACAACTTGAGTGATCAAGCTGTGATCATTTTGGAGGGTCCTAACAACCTTCTCAGAAGCGACCATTTGTGGATCCCCCAACGGAAATAGCCTCCGTTGATGTGGATCCCTGAACAAGGTGTTTTACAAGTTGGACCCGATCTGGTTGGTGGTGTCAATGAGTCAGTGGCTTCAGTATTCCCAACTAAAGGTTGAACCTGGTTGAACATCAGAATATGGCGACGTGGGTCCTTGAAAGACAGCGTGCTGACCAGCGCGACCAGTCCATCCTTCGACCGGTCCCGGGTCCCGGTCTTGAAAGTGCGCCTTCAGGAGAATCTCAGGTTGTAAATGTCGAAGTAGCCTCAACGCCATGGCGCGGTGCATCGAGCAAGTACAGTTTTCCGAAGAAAAGAAAAACCATGGTAGGTGTGAGATGCAAAGCTGCTTGCGGAGTGAAAGGCTCTAGAATGAAAGGCTCTTCCCAAGCGGGAAGACTCTAGCGGGGGGTAGCAAAGTCTGATTCCAATGTCTCCTTAGTTTCAGAGTAGATGGCACAGACCCCAAATGTCGGTCGATTATAATCAATGTTGGATCCTGATTAGTAAAAGGGATTCTCCCCCCCACCTAAACAAATCGGAAGTCCCCTATAATAAACTACCACCAAAACAAATCTGGTTTTCTGGGAGGATTCCTTTTGCAATTGATTGTTGTAGCATTCATTTTCCTGTCTTTTCAATTCATAGATTATACAGTTAGTATATAAATAACATATGTCCTTTTTCAAGTTCTTGGTAGGTATTCTCAGCAATGCTTTTGTACTAGGAAGAGTACAAAGAAGGTTCTCAGGTTCTCCGCGGTTTTAGAGAAGAACTAGAGTCCTACGATTACCAATAATCCCAGCAAGCCAGCCATTGGCTTACTAGTATTCACAGGGCCCCGACGGATTTAAACATACCCTAATTATATGTTCAAAAACACAAACAATAGGATCAAACATTTTTTCCTAAGCAACACCAGCAAATCAGAAGCTCTAGAGCCTCCTGCCCTTAGTCTCTCTGGCACAAGGTTTGCATATGATCAAACATATATTCAGCATAACAAAGGACCCTTCAAACAAACATTGAGTCCAGATTTGTTGACCTTTGAGCCTTATAGAAGACCATATGACTAATCAGGATCCAACCTCATGGATCCCCGAACCTGTCGAGGAGAACGAAACCTGCCAGGGTGCGCCATCGAACCTCTGATGGCCCACGGTCGGCACGGTGCCGACGCTCCACGGTCGACCTCTAAAAGCTACACGGTCGGAACTCCGTGCTGCGTAGTGATGCTTAGTCATCTGGGTCAGTGGTCCTGAGAAATAAGCAGACACTCCGAACCGGTCTAGAAATCTGTAATGAATGTGACTGGTCTGTTCCAGACATTTCCAGACTTCATAGTTGAAGAGAGAAAGGGTCAAATGCTCCCTAGATCACTTTTCCATGTCGATCTACTTCTTTGTTCTTATGTTGTTTCTTTTGGCCTTTAGACATTTGTTGTCCTTTTCTTTAGACCTTGAGACAATTTTGTGTATTTAGACCTTTAGACTTAATTATGTGTTTATACAGTAAGTGTTTTTTTCTTTAGACATATGGACGTTTTTTTTGTTATCTTTTAAGGCCATTAGACAGGACATGTGTATATTTGTTCTTTAGATGTATTGTTATTGTTCTTTTCTAACTTTTCCATGTCCACGTTTCCGAGGCCACTTTGACTTCCTTTAAAAGTGCAATGAAGGCACTTTGTTTCACAGGAAAACACACTCATTCTTGCAGCTTGACCAACGAAGGAGGGGGCATCAGCGGCGAGATCCCACATTTAGGGAATTGGACTGACTAGACGACTGGATCCTTGATCCAAGTCACAAGGGCATGCCAAAGGCCATGCAAACCACCAAGGCGGCGCAGGCAGAACGCACACCTTGAGCGAGATCCATCACAGACTCCTCCGGAGGACGCGCTAAGTGAAAGGGCGGGGATTTCTTCGAAATGAACATGTACAAACTTCGACCATTCTTCCAATACCAAATTGCTTCAGGAGGTTCAATTGGTTGGGTTTTTCAACTGGAAAGCGAAACACGATGCTTTCTGGTGTTTGGTGTTTCTATCGAACATCCTCCCCGCCAGTTGAGGCCGTGAAGCGCTTTTCCGGAGTTCCATGTCGGGGGTCGGTCTTTTTCGACCACTCGGTGAGTGAGTTCCATGGGGAGTTCTGAATGCCCATGCCATGTAACCTGCGGTTCCCATCGGTTTTTTTCGGA
>CAXIVM010002149.1:0-41673 GCA_964035705.1 Porites rus | reverse complement strand
GCTCGCCCTACTTCCCACTCAACTCGCCCGACTCCAACTATGGCAAGCTGGAACAGAGAGAGGTCAGTAGGAGCAGTTAGACAGCCCAGCAGCTAGAACAAGTGCCTCCAACCTACTAGCGACGGCCTCCAACTGGGGTGGAGAAGCGAGGCAAAGACAATTCCAGGAATTGTTTTGCCATTGTGGTTTATGAGGAGTCACAGCAGTCTAGGCCGACAGTGAGGACGCAGGTGGTGTCCATGGGTTACGTAAAAAGTTTTGTTTGACACTAAAATGTTGAGGGCGACTGCTGGAGCATATGCATTGTCATAAGCGCGTCAAAACGAAGGCGCATATCCAAGTTGGTCTTCTTTTGTCACCAATGAAAGCGGCAAGCTTAAATCTTGACAACTGTAGCTAGGCCTGTCCTATTACCTGTAACAGTCAGTAAACAAGTATCATCGTGGTTGAACAAGGCCTCTACTAACCATGATCATCCACTGTTTCAGGTAACAAACTGTAGCTACAATTCCAGTGCCCGGGATTTGCTACAATCCGCGCTTTCACGTTTCGTTGTCATCCAAACTTCAGAAGTCATCCAAACACCGAACGATGCATTGGAGATGTGTACCTTGAAGCAAACATTGCTCCTAGTAGCGTCCTTGTTACTACTAGTACGGCATTTGTTACTAGTAGCGATGCACTTGTTCCTAGTAGCGTGGCACTTGTTTCTAGGCTTTGAAAAGCACACTCAACTTTCCGCATCTTGAGACCGTCAGGTGGATCCCTTGGAGCCCAATCGCGTTTGGTTCTTCTCTCGCGCCACAGGGACGCACACAGGGCCCTTGGGGCCTGTGCCGCCCACAGGCACCAGTTGGACAGAGAGACACAATGAGCCCCTAGTAGCTTCTTGTTCCTAGTGGTAAGGCCAGGAGCAACTACTCTTTGTTTGTTGTTCTGTTGGTGTCGCACAGCCAAATAGTAGCGTCCTTGATCCTACTTGTAGTAGCGATGCCCTTTGTTACTAGCAGCTTCTTAAAACTTATCTGTGCAACTCTACAAACTTCATTTATCAACACCGATCTCAACCTCACCCTTGCCCTGCAAGGTAAAAAGATCGAGCTACCGCCACAGGCCCAGAGCATGCTCTTCAACGAGAGTCTTGGTTTGGTCAGAGCTGAACGCCGTTCTTTACCATTCTTTTCTGGAAAAAAAAATCAGAGCTGTCAACTCTGCCTCCTCCTTCCCTCACCGGACTTCAACCGCGTTAGATCGCAGTGGGCACCACCGGACCTGAAGGAGATAAAATTCCAGAAAAGAAGCCAGATAGAACGCCCGAATATATGTATATATATATATATATGTTCACCACGTCACACCCGGTTCGGTCGGGCTCGAGCTTGGGTCGCGGGCGCTGCCATAGCCCTCTCTTTGCTCGACTCCCTGGATCGCGTGCTGCCTTTCCATTCCGTTTACTGCGTGGCTGCCGGCCGGACCTTTGATCTCAAGTCTTTTGCTCTCGGATTGGCTGTGGGCGTTTTGGTGCATCCTGCTGCAGAGCTGCTTATTTTTTACCGGCTATACACGATCCAGGTGCCATCTCAGCGCCTCACTGCCGTGCAAGGCTGAACCCTGTATCCTTTGATTTGATTTGCCTTACATGCCTGGCCCTCCTCCCACTGGTGAACAGTTCACTGATTTGTGAGAGGAGGTGGTGTCACTGCGGGCAGAGGTTGAGCGCCTCAGAGCTTTGGTCACCCATCTTCGACTTGAGTTTGTGCAGAGGAAAGCCGATCCGCCCAAGGGGAATGTCTCACCCGGCGCCTGCCGCCATCCCAGTGCCAAGTGGAGGAATCACCTACTCCGCTTCGACTCAGGAGACTGATCGTTCCTTGGCTGCTAAGTCGGTTGGCCGCTTCTTACGTCGCGCCTTGAATGGCGAGGCAAGGTGTTTGGAAAGCGGGGCCCTGCAATAAAGGCAGGGCACCAACCTTGGAGATTCCATTTATCTTGGCTTGCCGGCTTTGACCGACGTGCGCCTTGCCATTGAAGCCAGAGACTTAATTTGGGATAGTGTGGTGGAGATGAACGACTCAGCTCATTCAGGAAGTGAAGAGGTGCTTAGTGTGAGCGGTGGCCTGCCGCTTGTTCCAGGACGGGCGGATAGATTTCAATTATCCGGTCGGCCATTTGAGTTTGCATGAACCCCCAGTTCTAAGCCAAATCATGTTCGTCGCAAAGGTTGAGGACGATTTGCTAGTTGCAGTGCCTTATGGCGCAGGTTGAGGGCCTCCAGGCTGCTGAATTCCGATGCTTTGAGAGACGCGCGTCAAGTGGAGGTAGTCGTCAGGGATCCTTCAGATCGAATGACCATTTTATCGCAAGCGCAAGTGGTTGGGTCGGCTTTTTGAAGCCCGATCTGATCGAACTAGTGGCCTTCGAGACCCGGATGGATGGCCAGAGGACAGTCATGTTTGCAGAGGGTGGCTCGCTGGATTGTTGCCTGCGGCTCAGGCTTTAGTCGATGCCTCTCACAATCCTTTTTCCTTCATCACAGCAGAAGAAGGGCGGGAGCAACAAGGAGAGCCTGGATCGCAAGCTCTAGGCGTGTGTTGAAGTTGGAAGAGACTCTGGCCGACTTAGCTCAGGCAACGCAGACCCCGTTGAAGTTGAAGACTTCACGCAAAAGGAGAGAAGCAGCCGTCTGCTCCGAGCACGGCTGGACGCAAGCAACCGGCCCTAGCTCGAACCTTATGGGGCCGACGCGTCTGGGGCGAACCGTGCGGCTTCTTTTGGCTGGACCCAGCGGTGGTTCATTCCGCTCTTCAAGTTGGCGTCTAGAAAGAAGCTTTGCAAGAGACGCAACACTAATGTCTGGCACGAGCAAGACAAAGAGGCCAAAGAGCGATGGGACGGAAGAAGAATGTCCTGTCGGAGTCAGAAGAGGACAAAGAGGAGGAATGCGATGGTTCGGGAGGAGGTGGCTTGACAGATCCTATGGTTCTAGCTGGGCAAGCTGACCCATTGCGCCGGTGCACACGGCCGACCGCAGGAAGAAGAAGAAGAAGACTGCTTTGGACTCAGCCGTAGATGGGGTCGCTTGGATATGGCGATTCAACAAGTTCAGGGGCTGGGAAGAGATCAGCTATAGCTCTGAAAGCTCTCACTCACAGCCCGCAAGAGATTCACCAGATGATGATCGAATCCAAGATGTTGGAAGTCTTGATGGGTCGAGCGGTCCAAACTATTGCCTGCGGACACAGACTGGTTGCGATCGCTTGCCCTCAGTCGCAGAACGTCGTCTTTCGGTGGCCGTTCGGTACGAAATACGAGAGAGGCGTTTCTTTGCATGAGGTTAGCTCATCACCGCGGTTGCTGCCATGAGAGAAACTAGAGCCTTGCAATGTTTTGGAGCTGGAGTCAAAAGTTTTTAGCGCAGCCTTGACGCGCAGCAGTTGGACGAGATGCTTCCACGCTTTTTAGCAGCGCTTTGGTGTCCTATGGGCATCACGAGTTCAAATCTGGAGGAATACTGAGCAGCTTCAGGCATTTGATTCTCAGCTGTCAGCGTTGGGTACCTGCTTGCCGTGTTCACACGGCTCCGCGCTGGGATCTTGTCAGCAAGTGGGAAAGAGTTTAGCCGGCGACGCACCATGTTCCGATACCGGAAAGACTTGTACGAGCCTTAGTCTCTGTGGCTTGGCAGCTAAAGTGGTTTGGTTGGGTAGGAGTCACCCTATTAGCTTTTACGGGGCAGGTAGAGTTGGTGAAGTTTTGTGCTGCGAGCGTCGTGACCTGGTATTTGCTGGTGACCTCCTTGATCCTTTGCGCGCAGGTGTGTATTTGCAGCTGCGCTCCTTGAAAGCTTTGGGAAAGCAGTCTGCGAAAACCCAGCATGCACATTCGTCATCCTCACGCAGTCCGTATCCTCGCCAACATATATGAACACTATCCTGCCGAAGCTAGTTTTTATGGTGGTTCTCATTCCCTTTGCAGAAGGAGATGGGATGTTTTGTTGGAGCTCTGTGGACTGCCTTCAAATTTGCACTTCAGCCCTGGAGGCCTCAGGTGAGGCGCTGCTGTGACCCAAATTCAGGACGGCAGACGACTCTAGAATCGCACCTGCAAGAGACGGCAGCATCCACCGTTCACAAAGCTTGACAAACGTGTCAGACAGAGGCTGGTGTTTTTTGGAGCTGTTTACGAGGCTCTTGCTTAAGCGCTCCTAACGGGACCTTTTGGGATGTGACAGTTGCTGGACAACCGCCTAGCTGGCCGGTCACACTGCACCCGGCTCGCCCTAGCCAGATGTGGATGGAGCCTTTCGTTTTTGCAAGGACGGAGAGAAACCTGCGGCCGCCAGAAGAGTTTTAGAACCACACTTTGACACACCGACACACATATAAATATATATATATATGATAGAATGCCAGGGTATACGCCTTGGTGGGGATTACTCGAAGTAGTTTTGCCGATCAATGCAAAGCCTCAGGAAGGGCGAGTGCTACACACTCACTGTCGGCTATTGCATGGACAAGCGCATCGGGAACTCCGAGGCTCATTCTTCGACAGACGATTGGGTGTATACACCGATGGAAAGGACGGTGCGGTCTAAGTTGTTCTGAACAGTCTCGGGTCGAAGTCTATCTTTTAGGGTCTCCATCGCGATGAGGGGAGATGGTTGAGGCTCGAGGTTTTGTGTTGTCGGGATCGACTGTTTCCGCTTGATGGAGATTCCTGCCTACGGTGGTGTAAGAGATGTTGCCCGTAGCGAGCAGCGTTATATGCATCGTAAAAATGTTTTTGGGTACCTGCCAGGTACCTGCTGACATTCTTCCCTGTTGAAGTCCATGGAAAGTCATGGGCACGGCTGATTCAGCTGTAATTTACACACTTCAATTGGTAGACGAAAGGTAGAAGCCTGTAGCAGCAGACCAAAAGACCAGCAAACAGCAGCAGACCAGCAACCAAACAATCCATTGATCCTGAAAAATGATTTCGCATATGTTGTTCAATCAAGGTGCCCTTCCGTTATTTTTCCATCCTTCACAGTTTTGCGTTACGCAGAAGATATCTATTTTGGTGACAGAACTTGACCGAAGAGAGTTCTTCGTAGGATTTTGTTCACTTTGCTACCCTTTCTTCCAAAGCTTAGCAGCCACTCCCCAAAGCTCCAGGGCGTCGGCGGCGTCTTTGGGATCGTCAAAGCCGTGTCCTCATGTGAGAACACACGACTTCAGATTCTTTGGTTTGCAAGATTTAAATTTTTCAAGTTGCCAACATGCGCTTCAAACACGAGTGGGCCAAAGGGCTAGCGTGGAACTTGTCAAGGTTGTCACTGATTTCTGATTGCCTTTTGGTTGCGTTTGTTTTGTTTTTCTGCCGTTTTGTCAGGCCGTTGGCAAGGCATTGCCCTTTCCAGAGGGCCAGAGGCGGCTGGGCTACAATGGCCTGGCAATGGTTGATCGTCTCGCTGCTGTTTCCAGTAAGAACCCAGATGAATCAAGACACCCTTGGATTAGGTTGGAGGCCATTGCTATTAGTTGGAGGCCATCGCTAGTAGGTCGGAGGTCATCGCTGTTAGGATCAAGACGATAACGAGCAAGGACATAGTGTGCCCCGCTCAGAAATCAATTGTAGGGGACGGAAGGGAGAAGTTCCAGACTGAAGGAATCCAGAGGCGCAAAAAGCGGCAGTGTCGCAGAACGAAGAATGGAAGCAGCCGCGTGCGCTCGGTGAAGAATTCCTGACGGTCTTTGGCATAGATGAATGTTAATTAACAGTATTGTTCAGTCTATTGTATTTATATATATATATATATGTATATACTGTAGAAAAAGATCTATTATCTATTTGACTTCTGCTTGTCATGCAACTACTATTTTTCTTTGTCGCTGGAATCACCGGTTTGGTCTGAGGCTCTATACGCCCTCCCTGCGCTACGAGGCATTTGAGCGCGCGGCCAAAGCAGCAGAAGCTTAGTACAGGCAAAAAGGCAATCGGACAAAGAAAATGCCAACCATCCCATCCCATACCATTCCAACCCTCCAACATCGTCAATTCAACAAGAAAAGTCAAAGTTGACCGCATTTGAAGGATGTTGGGATTCTGACCAAGGATTCGCATTTCTCCAAGCAGCATTCTGACTCAATTTGGACGACCTGTTTGTTCTTTTAGAGTCTACGCCATCCCCTCGAACATGCCAAAATTTGTAGAACATCACAACTACTGAAACTGTGATGACATTGGTTCGTTTGGTTTGTGTGGTTTGTTGAACAGCGGCTGTCCCAAGTCCCAAAGAGTTTTGCAAGCTTATCAAGCTAGGCCCAGGCTCCATCCCTCAAGACATCGATCCGATAAGTGCAAGTGCACTAGCTTCTTGTTCCTAGTAGTAAGGCCAGGAGCCCCGTTCGTAGCGTCCTTGCTCCTAGTAGCGATGCCCTTTGACTCCTAGTAGCTCTTGTTACTAGTAGCAAGTGCATCCCTTTGCCATCGACATGCACCTACAGCTTCATTATCAATCTGCGCGGCATCAGATATCTTGACCTTTTGATCCATTTTCATGCTATTCCTGTCGGTTCATCGACATGTCCAATTGTTTCCATGGACAAATGTTTCAACCTACCCATCAGGTCACCTTCACAACATGAATAAGAATCTCTATATATACATATATCCATTTTCTTCTCTCCCAATCACCTGTCGCTGTCATGAAATACAAATCAGATACCTGAAACTCGTTCTGCTTATGTACATGTAGCTTCCTGAACGAGCCACAAGAGGAAGAGGTTCAAGATGGTTTCTCCTTCTTTCATATGTCTTCTCCCTTCAAGCCTTGTCCTCCTTCAAAGGGGTTTCTTCAGTGATCTCAAACGTTGCATTCTTTACAGAAGGCCTTTGAGATGTACTTATTCAGAGCAGTATTTCCCTTCCAAGAGATGCACGTGGGCAGATACTTGCAAGAAGATTGTTGCCTCAATGTTTAGAAAAGAGATGCGGCTTCCCCCAATTGTCCTTAGCTTCTTGGCACTTGCACTCGAACTTGGAAGTTCGTTGTGGAAAATGCAGGGGCTCACTACGCCAAAACATACGACACAAAATGTCCTTTCTACCTTTATCCGGCGTGGCGTCGAGGAAAGCTTGGGTTTCGGCCCCAACGCCCGTTAGCCTGAGAAGTGGGGCTTCGGTGCGGGAAGGCCGAGGAGTTAGTGTCAAACTCTGAGGCATTCAGTGCACATGTGGACTTGACCCAACGGGGCACAGTCCACGAGTACAGAAATTTTCGAGATTCTGCGTCCTGTGAAGACAGCGATCGTTGCGTTATGGCAACTCAACTTTTTGTAAATTCCTACTTTCGAGCAGCTAACGAATTGGCTTGCTCATGCTTGCTCTTCTAATGGAGAGGGTAGTGGAAGAGTGAAGTGAGGTGAGAAGAAGACGGAAGGGCCTACTTTTAGCCCGGGTGGTAGGCCGCTAGTAGCTAGGTAGCTAGTAGCTTACTTCAGCTACTACCTACTGGACGCAGGATAGCCCCGCGCTAGTGATTTGGTTCCTAGATTTTTAGGGAAACTTAACTTGAAGAAGACGGAAGGGTTCCCATGTACCAAGACAGCTATTTGTTGCAGAAGAGCACCTGTAAGCCTAGAGGCACCCAGGAGGCCATCGCTCTTAGGTTTCAGGTTGGAGGCCATTGCTATTGGGAACGAAGGAAACAGATGGAAGAAAGTGGAGTAGCTGAGGAAGAAGATCCTAGGTCGCGTTTGGCATCAGAATGTCGTCGCGTCGTAAGTCCTTTGAGTCAGCCAGGTCATGGGTTGAACTCCTACACTCAGGCATCACGGAGCACCTCCATAAATGATTCAACCAGATGTTGTCCAACCTCACACTCACCTTCCTCATTCGAACTTGCTTGGAATGCTTGGTTTGGGATTGCGCTTTATGCTTGAAGATCGTGCTTCTTCTTCAAGGTATGTTTTCGGAAAAGTCGTTGAAATCATTGCAGAGTCGAGACAACAGACTTCCTGAAGAAATTGAAGATAAAGGAAAAAAAATCAAAGAAATCAACAATAGAAGGTTTCTACTAGGAGCAAGAAGCTACTAGTAGCTCCTGGCACTACTAGGAACCTGGGCATCGCTACTAGGAGCAAGGACGCTACTAGTAACAAGGAGTCTTTAGTTGAAGTGTCCTTCCTAAAAGACATCGCTACAAGAAGCAAAAGGCATCGCTACTAGTAACAAGAAGCTACTAGTAGCTCCTGGCCTTACTACTAGGAACAAGAAACTACTAGGAGCAAGGGCATCGCTTCCCTATTTACCTTCCTGTGTTCATCTCTGTCGTTCTCCAGTCTCGAGCTGGCCGGTGTTCTCATTAGCTGCTTTGGCCGGTGGCCCCTAGCGGATCCGCGCTTGGCATCGATCCATTTTGCAACTACTTGATTCGGAGGCGGTCTTGACACAGGTAGTATCAGGTAGTGTTTGGAATTGCTGATGTTGATATAATATTTGGAAAACAAACCGAGTTCGCTTCTCAGGTCGAGTCAGAGTTCCGTGATCCCCCCACCTACAGCTTAGCTGCCACACGGCTGGGCCGGCAGGAGATGAGAGTCATAGTGTGCAATCCATACATTTTCCCTTCCAACTCTGCAGTTTTGAGGTGAGTTTGATGAGGTTCCTTTGGTCTCAACAGTGGTTTTTAGGGTCTTGCGCTGCAGGGAGACTCTTGGGATGTGCGGTCTAGACTTGAAGGCCCGCTCAAGCGAGCCTGTCTACCGTGATGGCTTGGAATCCAAACAGTAAGATTGACCTTTCACATCTAGAGCCACCTTACGGGGGAGTCGCCCAAGACTACGTCGCAAAAAAGTTTCCAGGCCGCTTGGTCAGCAGAGCTCAAAGATTCTGAAGTCAAGTGGGTAGGGATCAGAACAAACATATTTTATTCGCATTTTTGAGGAAACTTAACTAGGTTGGAGGCCGTCGCTCTTAGGTTGGAGGCCATTGCTACTTAGTAGGTTGGGAGGCTATCGCTCCTAGGTTGGAGGCCATCGCTCTTAGGCTGGAGGCCATTTCTCTTACGTTGGAAGCCATCGCTCTTGGAGGCCATCGCTTTTAGGTTGGAGGCCATTGCTAGTAGGTTGAAGGCCATCTCTCTCAAGTTGGAGGCCATCGCTCTTAGGTTGGAGGCGTCGTCTAGTATGTTGGGAGGCCATTGCTCCCAGGTCTAGTAGGTTGGAGGCCATCGCTCCTAGGTTGGAGGCCATTTCTCTTACGTTGGAAGCCATCGCTCTTGGAGGCCATCGCTTTTAGGTTGGAGGCCATTGCTAGTAGGTTGAAGGCCATCTCTCTCAAGTTGAGGCCATCGCTCTTAGGTTGGAGGCGTTCGCTAGTAGGTTGGAGGCCATTGCTCCCAGGTCTAGTAGGTTGGAGGCCATCGCTCCTAGGTTGGAGGCCATTTCTCTTACGTTGGAAGCCATCGCTCTTGGAGGCCATCGCTTTTAGGTTGGAGGCCATTGCTAGTAGGTTGAAGGCCATCTCTCTCAAGTTGGAGGCCATCGCTCTTAGGTTGAGGCGTTCGCTAGTAGGTTGGAGGCCATTGCTCCCAGGTCTAGTAGGTTGGAGGCCATCGCTCCTAGGTTGGAGGGCCATTTCTCTTACGTTGGAAGCCATCGCTCTTGGAGGCCATCGCTTTTAGGTTGGAAGGCCATTGCTAGTAGGTTGAAGGCCATCTCTCTCAAGTTGGAGGCCATCGCTCTTAGGTTGGAGGCGTTCGCTAGTAGGTTGGAGGCCATTGCTCCAGGTCTAGTAGGTTGGAGGCCATCGCTCCTAGGTTGGAGGCCATTTCTCTTACGTTGGAAGCCATCGCTCTTGGAGGCCATCGCTTTTAGGTTGGAGGCCATTGCTAGTAGGTTGAAGGCCATCTCTCTCAAGTTGGGAGGCCATCGCTCTTAGGTTGGAGGCGTTCGCTAGTAGGTTGGAGGCCATTGCTCCCAGGTCTAGTAGGTTGGAGGCCATCGCTCCTAGGTTGGAGGCCATTTCTCTTACGTTGGAAGCCATCGCTCTTGGAGGCCATCGCTTTTAGGTTGGAGGCCACTGCTAGTAGGTTGAAGGCCATCGCTCTCAAGTTGGAGCCATCGCTCTTAGGTTGGAGGCGTCGCTAGTAGGTTGGAGGCCATCGCTCCTAGGTTGGGAGGCCATTTCTCTTACGTTGGAAGCCATCGCTCTTGGAGGCCATCGCTTTTAGGTTGGAGGCCACTGCTAGTAGGTTGAAGGCCATCTCTCTCAAGTTGGAGGCCATCGCTCTTAGGTTGGAGGCGTTCGCTAGTAGGTTGGAGGCCATTGCTCCAGGTCTAGTAGGTTGGAGGCCATCGCTCCTAGGTTGGAGGCCATTTCTCTTACGTTGGAAGCCATCGCTCTTGGAGGCCATCGCTTTTAGTTGGAGGCCATTGCTAGTAGGTTGAAGGCCATCTCTCTCAAGTTGGAGGCCATCGCTCTTAGGTTGGAGGCGTTCGCTAGTAGGTTGGAGGCCATTGCTCCCAGGTCTAGTAGGTTGGAGGCCATCGCTCCTAGGTTGGAGGCCATTTCTCTTACGTTGGAAGCCATCGCTCTTGGAGGCCATCGCTTTTAGGTTGGAGGCCAATTGCTAGTAGGTTGAAGGCCATCTCTCTCAAGTTGGAGGCCATCGCTCTTAGGTTGGAGGCGTTCGCTAGTAGGTTGGAGGCCATTGCTCCCAGGTCTAGTAGGTTGGAGGGCCATCGCTCCTAGGTTGGAGGCCATTTCTCTTACGTTGGAAGCCATCGCTCTTGGAGGCCATCGCTTTTAGGTTGAGGCCACTGCTAGTAGGTTGAAGGCCATCGCTCTCAAGTTGGAGGCCATCGCTCTTAGGTTGGGAGGCGTTCGCTAGTAGGTTGGAGGCCATTGCTATTAGGTTGGAGGCCACTGCTAGTAGGTTGAAGGCCATCGCTCTCAAGTTGGAGGCCATCGCTCTTAGGTTGGAGGCGTTCGCTAGTAGGTTGGAGGCCATTGCTATTAGGTTGGAGGCCACTGCTAGTAGGTTGAAGGCATCGCTCTCAAGTTGGAGGCCATCGCTCTTAGGTTGGAGGCGTTCGCTAGTAGGTTGGAGGCCATTGCTATTAGGTTGGAGGCCACTGCTAGTAGGTTGAAGGCCATCGCTCTCAAGTTGGAGGCCATCGCTCTTAGGTTGGAGGCGTTCGCTAGTAGTTGGAGGCCCATTGCTATTAGGTTGGGAGCCACTGCTAGTAGGTTGAAGGCCATCGCTCTCAAGTTGGAGGCCATCGCTCTTAGGTTGGAGGCGTTCGCTAGTAGGTTGGAGGCCATTGCTATTAGGTTGGAGGCCACTGCTAGTAGGTTGAAGGCCATCGCTCTCAAGTTGGAGGCCATCGCTCTTAGGTTGGAGGCGTTCGCTAGTAGGTTGGAGGCCATTGCTATTAGGTTGGAGGCCACTGCTAGTAGGTTGAAGGCCATCGCTCTCAAGTTGGAGGCCATCGCTCTTAGGTTGGAGGCGTTCGCTGGTAGGTTGGAGGCCATTGCTATTAGGTTGGAGGCCACTGCTAGTAGGTTGAAGGCCATCGCTTCTCAAGTTGGAGGCCATCGCTCTTAGGTTGGAGGCGTTCGCTAGTAGGTTGGAGGCCATTTGCTATTAGGTTGGAGGCCACTGCTAGTAGGTTGAAGGCCATCGCTCTCAAGTTGGAGGCCATCGCCCTTAGGTTGGAGGCGTTCGCTAGTAGGTTGGAGGCCATTGCTATTAGGTTGGAGGCCACTGCTAGTAGGTTGAAGGCCATCGCTCTCAAGTTGGAGGCCATCGCTCTTAGGTTGGAGGCGTTCGCTAGGAGGGTGGAGGCCATTGCTATTAGGTTGGAGGCCACTGCTAGTAGGTTGAAGGCCATCGCTCTCAAGTTGGAGGCCATCGCTCTTAGGTTGGAGGCGTTCGCTAGTAGGTTGGAGGCCATTGCTATTAGGTTGGAGGCCACTGCTAGTAGGTTGAAGGCCATCGCTCTCAAGTTGGAGGCCATCGCTCTTAGGTTGGAGGCGTTCGCTAGTAGGTTGGAGGCCATCGGCCACCGTTCTTAGGTTAGAGGCCATCAAACACGGCTCTAAGGGTGTTGGTAGCACAGGACGTTCACAGTCAGAACATGGCCCGTAAAGCCATTTCAGTGATAAGTGATGCCTTTAACTCCTGTCTTGTTTATTGTTTTATCATGGGTCATGTGTTCGCGCATGGTCTTTACAACAGTTTTGGCAGTTATTTCTGTCATAGATGCATTCTATTGTTTTCAGACACAATGGTCGGCAAGCCTCCGCCTATCTTCCAAGGCTTCGAAAATTGATTGTTCTACAAAAAATCTATGAAAGTAATGAATACAAATACGACAAGCCTTGGGGGATATGACACAAGGTTTTAGGCACAGTCATGCACTCCCAGGCTTCGTACATTTCGCATAGGTTTTAGTACTTATGAGTCGCATATGTTTTGTATCTTTAAACCGATGAAATGCCAAAATCTTCAGAGAATAGGGGAACACAAGGAGGATATTTGTATGTGTTATGTTTCGTTGCTTTTAAATCCTTAAAAGGGGTCAGTATTGTTTGTGGAGTTTCCCTTAAAGACATGATCAAAAAAACAGCAGGCTTGAGGACTTATAATGTCGCAAATGTTGATGTAATCACATTGGAACTACATTAGCACTAAGCACAGTGGTTTGAGGAAACCACAGAAGATTTAAGCCTTTGTGAGACCCTTGAACACTGCTCAATGGAGGAATAGGATTGCAGTTTCTTGTCCAACGGTTCCAAAGCGCCTTACAATTCGATTTTGGAGTCCGCAAGGAGCCCTCAGAGGAATGTAATGGAGATCAGGAGGCGAGACGGGCAGAGTTCGCTTTACAGAGCGCTCAGCGTTCGCCGGTTCAACGTCACACGCGCCCGGTCGGTGTCCCCGAACAGAATCGAACAGATCGTCGTGGCTTCATCTAGACGGGCTTGTGTGGCATACCCACTGACTTCTGTTCATCAGCGGTTCTTTGTTAAAAGTGTTGTTAGCTTTTGTCGTTTGTTTGCTCTCTTTCTTGCAGATCGGTTTTCGTCCATGGAGGTTTTCCACCACATCTCCATGCTCTTCGCAGCAGAAGGCGAAATGGATCGAAGGTATAGCAATAGATATTAAGAAAACATGCATCATTGTGGTTAAAGGCATTTTTTTAACATGATATTTTTGCAATGCAAGCAATGGTAGAATCAAGGTGGCAGATGGGCATCGGCGAGTGAGAAGTGGTGAGCATTGTAAGGCTTACAATACTGTGATTTTGTGCTTGCAGCGACTGAACCACTTGAGTCGGCTTGAATACACGCTTGGCTCGCCCCCCCCGCCGCCCTAAGCTTCCTTGAAGAAGCGCGAGCTATCCTGCGTCCTGTCGGTAGTAGCTGCTTGGACTACTAGCTACCTACCTAGCTACTAGTAACTAGCCCTATCTACCTCCTATTGCGGCCTCCCCCTAAATGAAGTATTCAATTGCTTCTAATAGCTTCTTGTTACTACTAGTAAGGCACTTGTTACTAGTAGCTTCTTGTTTCTAATAACTTATTTAATACATTTTACGAAGAAAGTACATCCTATTTTCTGTGTCCGAAGGTCGAACGGCTCGACTCATCGAGATCCGAGACTTCCTCAGGACGCAGGCGAGAAAGATGCCGGAAATGCTGCGGGCATGGTTCGATGTACACCTTCTTTTTGTACGTTGTTTTTCTTTTTTTGTTTTTCTGGTATTTTCTTTTGATTGTGGTTTGTACTGAAGTATTTTTCCAAAAAATGCTGTTTTGAGGCCAGCATGGGAGCTGGTTAGACAGTGTGTCAATTGTTGGCCCTTTGCCAAACACCTGTTCCCTTACACATCCAAAAAAAGAGAGAGATGACAAAAGGAGGGCAAGCGATTCTAGGTTGGAGGCCATCGCTTCTAGGGCGGAGGCCATCACTAGTAGGTTGGAGCTTCTAGGGGGAGCAAGCGATTCTTGCCTTCCTTCTTCGTTGTTAAGAAAAGTTGCGCCGACTTCGCTTTTCCAGCGTCCAACGGTGCAGCCGGTGAACTTCGCATAACGCAGCGTGGGACCAGTAGCCAACGCAACGAAATGCATCGTCACAGTGCCGAGACTTTTGAGATGAAACAATAAGAAATCTTTTCCAGAGAGTCGCAGGTCGATGGCGATGTGGATTTGGTAGTGCAGCACTTAGCAGTTGTTTGGTCAATTGAAAAACAGATGTATACAGATGTGAGGGTAGAGCTGTGCATGCCCAAGTGCCTCGTGTTGGGCCATGGCCTTGCTGCGCCCCTCAAAGGTGTTAAGTCCCCACAGCAGCCTACACTGCATAAATAACAGTCAATGGGATTCACTCAAAAGTTGAAAACACTGCGCTTTCAGCTGCTTTCAGCTTCTCGTTTCTGAAAGCGCCCAGGCAGGTCCGCAATTCTTCAAGGCTGGGTGTTAGTCGATGAGTACGAGGTTGCGACAAGATCAGATTTCCCCTCAGGAGCTTATGCATGGGGTGCAGGGATCATGTCCAGCGGCACAAGCGGTCGGGGCGCCCCAGTACTACTCCCGGACGCCTTGTGACCGTGTGACTTGATTGCGGTTCTCCGATGCTTTCTTTCATTCGTTTTCAGATTTGATGATTCAGCATCGCTACTAGGAGCAAGAAGCTACTAGGAACATTAGGAACAAAGGGCATCGCTACTAGGAGCAAGGACGCTACCAGGGGCTCCTGGCCTTACTACTAGGAGCAAGAAGCTACTAGGAGCATGCTCATGTTTAAGAGGATTTAGATTTGATGATTACGACCCCCGGCCCATGGGGGTCACGCCCGAAATGGTAGTTAAAGGTCGACATAAGGCCTAGGTTCATCGAGAGCCTCTTATGTTGTTCGCGAACATGTTTTTTTAGGTGTGCTTCGCGAAGAACGGCGCTTTCGTTAGAAGGAATTTAGATCAACCACCAAATAGACTTGAAGCCTTTCCTTGACTTGTCACCAAGTAGCCATTCTATTTTGCCTCACATTATTTGATACATCCATGGCTACTCACCAATGCCGGAGCTGTTTACCTTTGCCTTTACAAAAGGTGCTGATGTCTCATAACTTTCCATGATTGTCCTTCCAGAGAGGTGGGGGATGCATTTATTCAACCTTTGAACTTTGAAATGTGGGTTTCTTTATGTGTTTTTTGCGTCTTACAGGTTTCATGCTTCCTTTGCTGACCTCCCGAAGCAATACCATGGTTTGGCACTGGTTGGACCTGATTGATCACCGAACAGCCTTTGTTTGATTGGTAACAAAGAGGTTTTGAACTCAGTTTGGCGCAGACACCACAAGTGCTTGGACAATCAAGAAGCCCTTGGAGCAGAAATGTTGTGCTCATTCCCTTTCGTGGGCACGGAGCTACTAGTAGCGTCCTTGCTCCTAGTAGCGATGCCCTTTGTTACTAGTAGCGACCTTGCTCCTAGTAGTAAGGCCAGGTGCTACTAGTAGAGTCCTTGCTCCTAGTAGCGATGCCCTTTGTTACTAGTAGCGACCTTGCTCCTAGTAGTAAGGCCAGGTGCTACTAGTAGAGTCCTTGCTCCTAGTAGCGATGCGCTTTGTTACTAGTAGCGACCTTGCTCCTAGTAGTAAGGCCAGGTGCTACTAGTAGAGTCCTTGCTCCTAGTAGCGATGCCCTTTGTTACTAGTAGCGACCTTGCTCCTAGTAGTAAGGCCAGGTGCTACTAGTAGAGTCCTTGCTCCTAGTAGCGATGCCCTTTGTTACTAGTAGCGACCTTGCTCCTAGTAGTAAGGCCAGGTGCTACTAGTAGAGTCCTTGCTCCTAGTAGCGATGCCCTTTGTTGCTAGTAGCGACCTTGCTCCTAGTAGTAAGGCCAGGTGCTACTAGTAGAGTCCTTGCTCCTAGTAGCGATGCCCTTTGTTACTAGTAGCGACCTTGCTCCTAGTAGTAAGGCCAGGTGCTACTAGTAGAGTCCTTGCTCCTAGTAGCGATGCCCTTTGTTACTAGTAGCGACCTTGCTCCTAGTAGTAAGGCCAGGTGCTACTAGTAGAGTCCTTGCTCCTAGTAGCGATGCCCTTTGTTACTAGTAGCGACCTTGCTCCTAGTAGTAAGGCCAGGTGCTACTAGTAGAGTCCTTGCTCCTAGTAGCGATGCGCTTTGTTACTAGTAGCGACCTTGCTCCTAGTAGTAAGGCCAGGTGCTACTAGTAGAGTCCTTGCTCCTAGTAGCGATGCCCTTTGTTACTAGTAGCAACCTTGCTCCTAGTAGTAAGGGCAGGTGCTACTAGTAGCGTCCTTGCTCCTAGTAGCGATGCCCTTTGTTACTAGTAGCGACCTTGCTCCTAGTAGTAAGGCCAGGAGCTACTAGTAGCGTCCTTGCTCCTAGTAGCGATGCCCTTTGTTACTAGTAGCGACCTTGCTCCTAGTTGTAAGGCCAGGTGCTACTAGTAGAGTCCTTGCTCCTAGTAGCGATGCCCTTTGTTACTAGTAGCGACCTTGCTCCTAGTAGTAAGGCCAGGTGCTACTAGTAGAGTCCTTGCTCCTAGTAGCGATGCCCTTTGTTACTAGTAGCGACCTTGCTCCTAGTAGTAAGGCCAGGAGCTACTAGTAGCGTCCTTGCTCCTAGTAGCCTTGGCTTGGAGAGTTGGGAAGTTGATTGGAGCATGATCACTCTGGATAGGTGTTCAATATTTAGGATCGAACTGCTGTTGCTTTGTGCCGGAAGCATCTGTAGACCAGAAATTGCCAAAAGAGAAAGGGATAGAGTCCGTTTGAGTTGTGGGTGATGACCTAATTAGGTGGGCTATGCTGCTTTGGCTGATGCTCTTCAGTGTCATTGGCCGCTTGCCTAGCTAGCAGTGCTCGTGGTTGAACAGAAGCAAAGGGAACATTATTTCATATTATTTCATTGTGAACAAATCTCATCTAGTCACAAGAAAAGTTTCTTGGTTCGTTTGGCGAAGAGTTGTAACATTTTGCACTGAAGTCGCGCTAAGGTCGTTTTGGTTAGGAGTGCTCGTGAGGTGGTTGAGTTAAACATGGGGCAGATCAGGTGCTAGGTTGAAGTTGTGAAAATTGCTGATAGAGTTCCTGATCAGACCTTTGCGTGCAAGAGTGATTTGTATTAGACATGCAAAAAACTGTGGGGACATTGCGTGTCCACATTGAAACTTGTCCCAGAAACAAAGCGCTGACACAACTAGCAATCCATGCCCTCCCGTTTCCCGGTGTTCTTTCTGCACCAGTGTTCGAATCCTGAAAACGCAAAGGCGAACGAAATGCGAAGAGTCAACCGTGCATTGTCGTGGTCTGGCGCATCCTACACCAGTGCGGTTCTTTCACAAACACCGCTCGAGGCGTCGCCCATCATCACATCGGATGCACGAGCTGGTGCGGGACCTGAGGAGAGGCTGAGCTAGTAACAATGTTCGCTACTAGGGGCTCCTGGCATCGCTACTAGGAGCAAGGACGCTACGAACGGGGCTCCTGGCCGTACTGCTAGGAACAAGAATGCTACTAGGAACAAGAAGCTATGTTATGTGCCTGAGGTGAACGCAGTGAGTTATTTTTCTGCGTCGGGAATTGCTGTGGGAACGAGGCGGACGTGGCCGTTGCAAAGGCCCAGCAAGGCCAGTCCTTCCCTCACAACTTGAGGACAGATGCAAGTGTAGATTGGTCAAATTGAATGTTGCTCCCAAGTGCAGATTAAAGATAATGGTAAAAAGACTAGACTCTATTTGGAGCGTGTAGCAAAATAGCGCACTGGGTTTAGATGTGTTTAAGATGTTTGAGGCAGGTGGCACTGATACAGGATACTCTTGGCCTCTTCGGTGGCTCTTTGTAAGTTTGGAAGTGCTGAACTTTCATTCGTTTTGGCAAGATCCTGAAAGGTTTTGGCACCGTGTCCGACACAGAAACAAGATTCTAGGAACCATTATAAACCGAACACGGCATGCACGTGTACAGTCCCATTTGAAATTGTTGGGGCCTTTGAGGGGAGTTTCATGCTTTCTATTATTTCTGCTTAAAAGGCCCATGTTTTGTGCAACTAATAGTAAGTATGTCATGTGAGGTTTCTGTCGAAAAGCAGCCATCAGGTCATTCAGATTTTCCACTTGCTTCGGAGATTTCAAGGAACAAGAACGCTACTAGGGGCTCCTTACTCTGGCTCCAGGTGCTCTGAAAGCTTTTGGCCACGGTCCCGGAGCCTTCAATGACGGGACTCCCTGACGCCGACGGACTGCTTTCGCTGAAGTTTATTGACTTGAAAACTAACTCTTGCTAGCAGCGATGGCCTCCACCAAGTAGCTTTGGTCGTTAGAAAGTTTACACTTTTGGTTTACTTTTTACTTTTGCGCTACTAGTAGCAAGGACGCTACTACTTGCTCCTGGCATCGCTACTAGGAGCAAGTAGCTACTAGTAAAAAGAAGCTACTAGTAACAAGCTGCTGGACTTCGAGGTCATGATGCGTTCCCGGTGGCCTTTGCTAAGCTTTCTCGCACGGCTACACCCAAGGCACTGCACATGAAAAGCACTTGAGACAGTTACTGGTAGGGCATCGTGACAGATCTATGGGGTCTTGGGGCCCACTAGGGAGCCTGAAGCCACCAGAACGGAAGATTCAGTTATCCTTCACCGGGATGCTGTCGTATTTCTTCGACAGTCTGCAGATCTGATGCTAGATACCGAATATTTTGTCAAACATTTGCCCGATATTGCATATCTCGGCTCTCGTGCGCTTTCGTGTCACACTTCGCCTCAACAGGAAGCGGCAATTTCACATATGTGAAAAACATGAGATCCGTCCAAAAACGTTGGAACCAGAAGCTGTTTGTCGGTAGGTGTTACATTGAGCATACACTGAAAACCGATGAGGAAAACCCAAGATTGATGCCTTTGTATCAAACCGATAAGATATGTAGTATATATATAATATAGTATATTAGTATGTTAGTGGTTATAAATATTAGTATTTCTGTGGTATTCATCAAACAGAAACCCAAGCCCGATGCCCTGTCCTGACCACTCCCAGGTGTAATATCGGACAGAACTCACAAGACGTTCACCAACTGTCCGAATCAACCTTCCACAGTGCATGTTCTGAATTGTGTGAGTCTTCTGTGAGCCCTCAAAAGCCAAAGAGATTTGGTGACCCTGTCGGAAACTGAACACGAGCACAAGAAAAGAACAGATGCTGATTGATGCTGGGTACTGTCCTGCACAAAACAGCGACGGCTGCGGGAAGTAAGCTTAAGAGCATCTCTGCATACGGAGGTTTTGGGATCCGACGAGCCTTGAAACATGCAGTGGGTGCAACAGAAGTCGACCACAACGCAAGCAACATGAAAGCGATGGAGATACAGAAAGCGATCCGCGGTGACGATCGGCTTTCGCCAGGACTGGACCTTCGGACCTGGTCGTATCCTGGTCCAGCCGAGAGGCCAAATCTTTCCCGCAAAAAGAAGGAGCGATCGGACGCATCGAACTAGGAGCAAGGACGCTATTAGGGGCTCCTGGCACTACTAGGAAAAAGAAGGCTACGAACGTAGCAAGAAGCGAGTAGGTTGGAGGCCGTCGTTTTGTCCGTTTCTCACAGGCCGAGCTGGGAGGCACCAACTGGGCCCAGAACTTCGCTAAGGAGGTGAGTGTCGGATTCGGTGAATTCGGACCAGTTGGGAGATCTGAAGCGATACATTCATTATCATTGACATGTTTGCCTCATATCGGCCTTGGCCATCAGGCTTTGAAGTGCTGTTGAACCAACAAGAGCAAAATTTTACCACAAGCAGCTTGTCGCGCTTCCACCATTCGACGCAAACTGTCCCAATGATATCTTTGGTATTTGGATGTATTTGGTAACACATATATGCTTATTATGCTTGTGAAATTCATTCAGTCGAAGAGGTCAACTCCCGAAGGTCTTTGGTGACCGTGCTGGCGTTCACTTGGAGGAGGATGTGGAATGTCAATGCCCCAGAGTGTTAGAAATATGCACCATTTGTAACCTTTGGAAATTGGTCCGAGGATCCTTTTGTAGATCTAATGACACGTGGGTACTACTATGATTGTGTTTCACTGAATCGAGGCCTAGGTGCGTAAAGGTCGCAAGCGTTTGGTTTGTTTGCCTTGGTCTGAATCATGTTCTTTAAATCCTGTCGCACGTTTCTAGGATGTTTTAGTTCTTCTGACGGCTATGGGTTCAGACGGGTCAAGACGGCCTGCGTGCAGACCTAGAAGCATGAAAAGACATGACCTTGGCCTGCAGACAATAAGACAAGCGTCACCTGAACAGCATTTAGCTCCCTGCAAAAAGATGCAGCATATGCCAGCATGCAGTTGAAAGAACAATCCTCAGATCTTATTGCGATGCATTCCGTGTAAAGCAAGGTCAAGCGGCCAACGAGTTTTCTCTCAAACAACTGCCTCAAGCCATCTCAAGCCATCTCATCTCTCAGAGCGCCGACGCACAAACGCATGTGGAGGCGGAGGTTGGAGTTGGAATCGATTCGTTTAGTCATGGTCTTGACCCTTTTTGAATAACAGATGAACGTTTTGAGATGGTGGATTCTACCAGCGATGGCCTCCAACCTAATTGAGATGGTGCATTCTACTCACTTGCCTTCCATAATTAAAGGGGTGCCAGTGTCATCTACGTAAGTCAGGTGTAATTCAAAGCGCGGTTTTCAGCGATGCATCATCGAGCCTGCCTGAGTGCCAGGCATGGCCCAGAAGGAGTCCCAGGTTACGATCTTGGCAGTGAAAACAACAGACTCCGAAAACATGGACAATCGGATATGTTTTTGCATTAAAGTTGCATTCCAAAAGGAACATCTGAGCTTATCTAGCCGGAGACCTGAGGTGGATTTGGCGGTGATTCCATGATGTCACGCTTAGATTCTGAAGCACCCGTAACTTCCGCGATATATGTTCAGATTGGAAAGAACGGCAGGTCAGTCCAGCTTGCTCTCTTGATTCCAGGGTGAAGCACGAAGTGTGAGACTACACGGAGTGTGATTTGGTGGACTTTGGAGCTCTAACTTCTAAGGGGTGTGTGCAAGACGACCGGTTTTAGCACCCAAAGGTCCAATTCAGCGATATTGGGCGTTTTGAGAATCGTTTGTCCGGGATTGAGGACAACAATGGGGAAGTTGGAGGATTGAGTGTTTGTCAGACCTGTTCCTTTAGCTGAAGTATGAAGTAGGTCAGGTGTACCAGGGTGCGGGAAGTCCTCCACGTGAGTGTGTCATTTCAGGTTTCAGAGCTTCGGGATAGCACCACTAAATTTGTTGGGGATGAGAATCTTCAAGACGGACAAAGTCAGACCTTAAGTTTCGACAGTTTTGAGCAAACCGATGGCTGCTTGGAGCCACAGTCTCCTCATAATGTTTCCTCCATGTCCGTGTTTATGTTTGTTTTTTTTGCACAAAATCAGACAGAACAAAGATGAACAAAGATATTGAAAAAGAAGACAAAGAATAAAAGACGGATGAAAAGAATCGAAAACACCGAGAAAGCTCACGACGAGGCGAAGGCTCGAGACGAGCGCCGTGAGCGCCGTGTCTTTCGTCTCTCGGAGCGCAACGTCAACGTGGCGCCCACGGTGTCCACGGCACCCACGGAGGATCGGACGAGTGTTCAATCTATAAAACGTTATAAAACGTTATAGTTATATAGCGTTATGTATCTTTTTATATATCAACCAATTCTCAGTGTTTTTTCCTTAAGCGTTGCAGGAGGAGTCGCTGGTTGCTCCAGGTTGTGGGCCCCAGCGGCCACCCAAAGTTTGCAAACGGAGAACTTCACATGGATAGTATCTCTAGCAGTCAAGAGTCATTTGTGATTCAATGTGATTCACATGAAAATACATGAAACACCGCTAGCATGGCATGTGTGAGAGATGCGCATGAAATGACTAGGACGATAGTGAGAAGTCGATACCAAACGAGAGAGTTCAGAGTCGTAGAGAGGATGAGCTGTTCAGGGCGAGTTCCACAAGAACACCGCGAGAGGACATTCGCCACGTGGGAAGCATTCGTGCGAAGATGCAGGGTTTGTCCTCAACCGTTCAGGAAACTCAAAGTGGCTTATGGTACAGAGGGGCGCAGCTTGGCAGAAGACAAGAAAAGACGAGCAATAAACATGACTGTGTGTGTGTCTCTCTCTCTCTCTCTCGCTGGCTTGCTTTGCTTTGTGTTGCTTTGCTTTGTTTTGTTTTGCTTGCTCTCGCCCTTTTTCTCTCTCTCTCTCTCTTGCACGTGATAAAGCCAGACACCTTTGCCCTAAATCGGGTCAGGCCACCAAGTGATGCTGTGTGAACAAAAGGATTTCATGATGAATTCTTGAATTCTGGATGCCTGTATTTACTTAGTGATGTAGTATGCATGCAATCCTTAGAAACAGAGTGGACAGCAGCTGTGCAAAGAGAGGCAGTCGACCCTCTCATGCCGCTTGTGTTGAGCGGCACCTTTTGTTGATTTGTGCTTGCATGAAATGGAACTAAGGACGAGATGAAGCAAGCAGCTGCCAAGGCGCTCATATTTATAGAGCAGCTGAGAAGGAGATTTAAAGGGTACATGGGAACCTGTAAGTATGGCCAACATTGAGACCACCAAGGAGACAGAGCATGAGGGGGCCCGTTTCCAGTGCTTCGACGGGTAGGGCCACTACAAGCTCAGTATGCTGAGAGGATACTCAGACAAAACCAGCTTCTGATTCATTTGGTGATTTAAAACCAGACTCTGAGTAGCGATGCCCGGGTTCCTAGTAGCGATGCCAGGAGCCCCTAGTAGCGTCCTTTTGGAGTGCTGATGTTTGTCGATTTCAATCCGAAATGTTTCCAGTGCACCAGGTGGGCCGTGGCGGCCATGCCCTCAGCCTTGACAAACATGTCACCCTAGGTTTGAGAGACCATTGCTAGGGAGGCCGTCGCTGGTAG
The DNA here is from genome assembly GCA_964035705.1 of Porites rus. Lineage (NCBI taxonomy): Eukaryota > Metazoa > Cnidaria > Anthozoa > Scleractinia > Poritidae > Porites > Porites rus. The sequence continues at coordinate 18,720 of CAXIVM010002149.1, read as the reverse complement.
GTTGGAAGCCATTCCTAGTCTTGCCATGGCTTCAATATGATTTCATCAAGCCATTGTACTTGTGGCGACGGCCAGACAGGCCAAAAGGAGGTGAGTGCTCTCGGAGGGCTCAAGCTATCTCCATCTTTGCATCCGAAAAATATTGCGTGCTACGGCTACAGCAAAGCTGCAACCTTTGAAGCAGGTTTCCGGTCACAGCCTGTGCACACAGGTCAGAGCACGTCAATGTCCACAGGTCCACAGCGAAGCCTATGACGCCCCGACTTGATGCGCCACTGAACGAATTGATTCACAGTGAATTCACCTGAATCAGCAGAATGACGTCAGCCAAGGATGATTGACACTTTCCGCACCTTCCTTTTCTGACCCGTGAGCTTAGCCTGTCAACGGGTCAGGAGAGAACTCTGCCTGCTACTGCCTGCTATGTAGTGCATCCTTCTGATCTATGGCCACTCTGCATCTCTCAAACAAATCCAGCCAGGGCAGATCCGGCAACAGAAAGGAGCTGGTCAGGAGTTAGAGACCACCTCATAACGCCAGAAGGGATTTTTTTTCGTCAAAGTTGCAGCGAACTGTTAAACCTAAAACCTTTCGGCTCGGTCCGGAGACCCCGAAAGTAGATGTGTCGTGTAGTATTGAGTGTTTACTTGGTGCTCAACTGCAGGCCAGACCGAACTCGGAGACCCGAACCAGGTGCGATGTGGCAGCCTACTTGCTCTATCTTCGCCTACGCTGTTTCTCTAACATTCTCTAACAGGTTGCCCAGCAATACACCGGTAGTCTGTTGTGTACAATACACCGCCGGTGTTTATTTGAAGCTTTAAATGGCTGTGCGTGTTTGACCATAGACGATTTAGAACACTGCAAGGTGTTGTTGACGTTGCTTACCGATCTGCTTACTTCACCCTCAGACTTAATTGCACTCCAGTCCATTGCCTTGGCCCAAAGTTTGGAGCTACATCTAACAGGTGAGGTAGGGTGAGGTAGCTAAGTGTGGAGTGGGACCGAAAAAATGAGAACTCGCTAGAGCCCGTGTAGCTTTGCTTTTGCCTTTTTCTGATTCAAGTTGAATCTCAGTTGCTTGTAACTTGAGAAGCCAACTCAGTGTCACTGCTTTCGTGCCAGCTCCTCAACCTCCGAGCTCGAATGCCAAAGGCAAAGGCGAACCGCTTTGCAATTTTGCAACGGAGCTTTGAAGCGCAAGACGAATGCGGATGCTTCGCTAGGTCAACATCGTGGGATTCCTCGCATTTGGCGACCCTGGACCCCTACAGGTAGCACCAGACCAGATCGTGGAGAACTTTGGGCTCGGCACCAAGAGGGGATTCAGGGTTCTTAGTGAACGAAATGGCCGTGGTCGTACGTGGTGATTGTCACGGACAACATCGGTTCAACATTTGTTTGTCTACATGTCCTATATTGTCCTATATTGTCCTATTCAGTTTCAATTAGGAACAAGAAGCTACTAGGGGCTCCTGGCCGTACTACTAGGAGCAAGAACGCTACTAGGGGCTCCTGGCCTTACTGCTAGGAACAAGAAGCTACTACTATATTGTCCCAGTCACATCCCGAAGGGCTCACTTGTGGCTGACTTTGTTGGCTCGTGTGAGGCGATTCCTGCCACCGACAAAAGAGCTTTTGGAGGCCTTGGCAGGCCAGAGAGCCTCTCTCGAGCTCGGCATGAGTTCAGTCGCCCAATCTTTGGGGCTTTATACTAGTAGGGGCACTGTTTTTTACACATAGCTGTTGGCTGTTACTGCTGCTCCGACGATGACGACTACTACCAAGAGAACCTTCTTCTATACACTTCCAATTCTTTTCAAAGACAAGTTCTATAAGTTTGTATACAGACAGCCTTTTCACAAGCAGAGCTGCTTCTCAATCTTCCTCTTCGAACCTATCTCAATTAAATGCACGTCTGACGAGAAGAAAGCGTTCGCTTAGGTTTTGTGACAATAACTCAAAAGATCGGTGGACGTGGTAAGGAACGGTGCCTTTCGGAGAAACTGTCAAATAGAACAGGATGTGAAGGAAATGCTGCACAAAGATGTACGGTAGGGTGACACCCTGTGAATCTCACTTCATTGGAGCGTGACTGTGACTTGTTGCCGCCTTACGTGTGTTGGAGGGTTCACGGGACTTGCTTTGACTTTGTTGGCGACTGGTAGAAATGAACGAGGAGCAGAAGCAGGAAGGCCTTACAAACCGGTTTGATGGCAAGGGGGCCAATTCCTCCAAGGGCTACGAGAGGTGGAAGCGTTGTTGCAGAGCCTACCTCACTGTGCACAAGGCCACGGGCACCCCGTCGGAGCACATGCGGGCTTGGCCTCGATCTTTGAGACGTTGGAAGATAGGTTCCCAGCTGAAAAAGTGGGAAAGTTCTGGATCGGGTGTCCTCGGGCAAAGGGAGAGGCTACAGCAGTCACTGGGAAGGTCCGTGCAGGTCCAAGGGCGCCGTCCTTCCTGAAGTCGCGCGTGGGCCCTTGCTGCTGCGATTCGCGAAGTTGAGCCCTGATGAAGCGGAAGATTCCAAGGCTGCTGTTGTGGACGGTTTGTTTACGTGGAAGCAAACCAGGTCGAGTATCAATCACACCAAAATGGCCAAAGGCTGCGGGGCCTAAGGGCGTGTTTTTGCGACACTGGAAAGACGTCCCCTGTTTTCGACGCAAGCAAGTTGTGCCATTCACCGATCTCTGCGAGGACAGGGCAACTCGGGGCATCAAGGAGAACGGCGAGACCTCCGTGTTCTTTGCCCCGAACTGGAGCCCAATTTTCGTCTCGGACAGGACAGAAGGCCGGATTGCTCCGAACGCAAGACGCCCCAAAAGGGAATTCAGAAATTCAGACCTTTGAGCCCAGCTGTTTGAGGTTGGACGTTCAAAAGCAATTCAGAAGGATGTCCTTGACATGCAAAATGAGTTTTCTCTTGGCGATTTGTTTCCGGACGCTGGCTTGACAGCAACTCAAGCTGGGAGAGGCCTGTTGTGGGGTTCAGATGGGTTCAGGACTGAGCAGGGCAAAACCTCAGTTGTGCGAAATCATCGGGGTACAGGTGGATGACGCTCTGGGAGGCCTAGGCGTTTCTTGAGAAGACCATCGCCCAGCGACAAAACTTTCCAATTCAAAGTTGGATGAGCAACAGTGCGGATCACATCTCTTCCAGCTTACAGATTTTTTTGCGTTCAAGGCGAAGCCAAGCAGAGTTTGCAGAGAACATGGGAAAGCCGATGTTGAGAGCCAAGGAGCCACCATATCAGTGTTGGGAGCTGGCCTGTGGCCAACGAAGGACAGCTCCAGATTTGTCGGCGCAGGCAAGTCAAGGTCAGAAGCTGTTGCCATCCCCGACTTTGGGATCGATTGCAAGCACGATTTACACGGAGAGCAAAACAACCGTAAGGACCTGTGCTGGACCATTCTGCCAATTGGCCCAGATAAAATTGTGCCTGCGAACAAATGCAGCCAAGAAGCAAGGCAGTCAGGGAGGATGCATTGTGGGTGTGACAACAAAGGAATTCAACGAAGGAAGCTCAGCTGTTCAGTTGGCACTCAGTTGCCATTGCACAGATGGTCCGCGTACCTTGAAAAACTTAAGTTATGTATATATGTATACATACATGGGTGTGTCCCCCTTGGAATCATAGGGATCCTTTCGGATTGTTTCGCTTTGACTTTAATTTTGAAGGAGCAGGGGGCCGGAGCCAGGTGGGGGGTCTCCGGCCAACGAAGACACCCCCCACCTGGGTGTAAACGTACCTGCACTTGTGACAACACTCCACTCTTCCACCGCTGTGGTTTGTTTCCATGGTGTTTGCCTGATATTCCCCTAAACCTGCCTTAATTTTAAGATTTCTTGTGTTCTGCAGACCTGCACGCTACGTCGTCAGTTGAGCTTTTGGCCCCACGACCTCCAGGCGTCTTTGGTTTTCACTTGATCTGGTCAGGGTTTGGATACCCAGGTTGGCGTGTGGTAAACCGCATCAAATCAGTATGCAATTCCAGAAGTGTGTCTGTCACAACCCCCAGAAACAAGGCCCAAAGAAACATTGATCGAACTGGGGGTCGTTGTGTTTCCAGATGATTGTCAACGTTCTTGGTGCCAGTAGGACGCTTGACGTCTCAAAATCTTGCAGGTCATTGAACACATATATTGAACACATGTGTCGAGCAATGGTGGGCAGCCACAAAGCAAAGCCATTTGTTGATTCCTTGTGCAGGCTAAAACCGGTTTGAATTTCACACCGCTCTCCAGGCTTGACTGGCACTGCCAAGGCAAGATTCGGTGGGTTTCTAATATGTTGCTGTTTGTCACGCAGGCTCACTGGCTGCTACACCGTGGTTTGGTATATTCTTAATGGGTACAGGTACTCTGAAATGTTGCGCTGGGATGGAATGGGCTTGGGCAGGGCTTTGAAGGCTTTGAGCATGATTTAAGTTCCCTACTATACATGTCACAGAAACGAGGTCGAAAACGATTTTGTGGGCGTTGAAGTGTCTAGGGAACAAATAGATGTCTAATGTACAGCTTTGCAAACACCGAACAACTAGCGCGCAACAATAAAATTCATATCGACCTTCCAACCAGGTGTGTAAAGGCTGGAAAGATCAGTACCAGGTGCACCATGGCGCACTTCAAGACATCGAAACCCTTCAGCTCCTATTGAAAAACCTCCTGCTTTCAACATTGAAATGCGCTCGGCCTGGCAGCAGAGCAATGTGGAACCGCACGGAGCCCAGCATTTTCCCCTGAACAGGCACCGCCGGGTTCCTCGTGTACCTCCCGCCTGTCAAGGCCTTCTAGGCCGGTAATCAAGTGCATCTCAGGTTTATTTGGACATGATCGCGCTAATGTTTTCAAAAACTTTGGAAAAGTGCTTCCTATTCATGTTTATGATTTCTGGCAAAGAACACACAACAGCATTTGATTGGCAGCGTCTATTGTCGAATAGCCTGTGAAACCACCAAGATAGCAACTCTCACCAGCAGAGCACGACAGAACGCATGTCACATTCCTTTCACAGCTTGGTGACGCGGGGAGATCTCTAGAGATCCCAGGAAATGTCTGGGAATGATACAGCCTGAGTTGCCCATATATCGACAGCTTCAGTACTGCAGCGCCAAGTATCATCGAAAGTTTTTGTAGATGGCCTGATCTCAACGAGGCTCCGCCGTTGAAAGTTCCACACTTCGCGCGCGACCAAGAGTAAGCATAGAAATCTTGACCGCAAAGAATTCTCGTAAATATCAACAACTGAACTTATATAAACTTAAGTTTCCTGAAGCACTAGGAACCACATGAACGCGTGAGCTGTCCTGATCTAGACGCATTGGACTCCAGAGAGGTGCTGGTGGTGATGGTGATGGCAGTAGTGACGGTAGTGATGGCAGTGGTGGTGTTGATGCTGGGGGCGGTGGCGGTGATGAAGGTGGTGGATGGTGGCGCTGGGCGGGGTGGGCTACTGCGCCTGCAGCGAAATCTATCTACACTTCAAGGGCTGCGCCTGCCAAGTCTGCGCATCAAGGTTCACAAAGCACCGCGCCTGCCGCAGAATCTGCACTTCAAGTCCACGAAATCTGCACGTCCAGATTCGCATCGCGCAGCCCTGCCAAGGCCATTCGCAGCAAGAGCAGTTCCAAAGACAACATCAAGATGCCAAAACGCAGCTTTCGCTGAAGGCTTCCTCCGATTTCTGAAAGCGAGCCATGTCCAAGAGTCAGGGTTCACTGCACCTCAAGGTCCACAAGGCGTTGCGCCTGCCACGAAAATCGCGCTTCAAAGTCCACAAAGCGCTGGGCCTGCCACAAAATCAGAGCACGTCAAGAAAAGTCAACTTCGGACCATCAAGGTTTCCCGCGCGCCTGCCAGGAAAAGTCATCACCAAGTCCAAAAATGCGGGCGGCGCCGCAACGAGAGCGCAGTCTCGAAGAGGTGCCCGCGCCAGCCCACCAGATTCTGCGAGCCTGCGCAGTCGAAATGCGCTTCGAAGATCTCGAGGTGAATGAATGCACTGCGCATAGCAGCGAATCAGCCGGACGCACCGACGAGTGCCTCTATCAGACGCCCGCCCTTGCCCTAACTCTTACCGTAAGAACCCCTAGTCTTACCACACTGCTTGGGGTGTAAAGAAAGGGGAGAAGAACAAATAGTAACCATGAACAATAACTGAAAGGTACATGGTGGAGACGCCTTTTACCATGATTGAGTAATCAATGATCATCAGCTTAACAGAATTGACCCAGTTGACAACCCCAATAGTAAAGCGTCCAAAGCGTTTGATGACAACAAATTTAACACCGAACCAGACAGAAAGTTCACTTGAGTTGAGGACGAGCGCAGAAGTTACACACAAGAGCCCTTCTGCGAATAGCCTGTCTAGAATCGGACACCTTGCATTCCAAAACACATTGGAGTTTAGACAAGAGCGTTGCAGTTTGCAAAAAGGAACCTAGCTCACCACTTTTAGACAGGAAGGTGTGTACACAGAAACATCTATCAAGAAACATATTTCAATTTTTTAGAGTTCGGGTCCTGTGATTTTATAGAGGTTTTGGGTTTGAAGCGGTTGTGCGTTTGATGCTAGAAAGAGTTTGTGGTTTGTTGCTTTGCCATTTCATTCATTTGCGGATTCTATATTATACACATGCATGTTGTTGGCGCGCTTGATTCTGCGCAGTTTTTCCCGTTTGAACCTCATTTGCCAGACTTAGGCTTCTAAAATGGCCTGCGCTGACACCCCCTGAATTTGAAGGAGGATCATCAAAGGCAAACACAATGCAATTGTCAGAGAGACAATACTTTAACCCCGGGTAGCAGGGAAGATACACGTTTGGGCACGCAAGCGCATAGTTCATACAAAGCGATTATTCACCAGCGAAGAGAATGCATTTCAAAAAGTAAACAGGAAATATATATATCTACGCAGTGGGATGTATGAATATGTGCCAGCGCATGACCTATACACGAAAAATACCAGAAACGCAGTGTCAAGCAAGCAAAAACCCCCCAACACCAAACTATGTTGACGCGCAATCACAAAATTTAGACACAAAGTTGCGCAAAAAGGTTCCATATCCAAGCATAATGTATGTTCCATTGAGCACCATCTTTGCCGATGGCCAAAGTTTATGTTCAAGTATGCGCGCACCATTTTTGTTTCCGACAACCATACTCGCCAAATGATGCTGTATCAAGCGCCAGCGCAAAACATAGCACGATAGGTGTTTGAGGGGGCGCGCAATCTTTACTCAGACAAAGAATGAGATGTTTCAAAGGATCAATGCAATCATACGACACCAAGTACCACTACCAAAGGAAAAGACGATGAACTTTCATCACGGAGGCGTTGTTTACATGCGACAGGTGCAATGAGTGCGGTTCTCAAAGGGAGTAGATGAGTAGAACTCAAGCACTGCGCGAGAAACGACGCGCGCTGGACACGAAAGCGCGGTTTATCCGAACGCTAATGTTTTCAAAAGGCGGCGAAAGGAAATATCGACAGAAGCAGAACATGCATTTGCTCGCCAGCTCAGATAGTATACCAACAATACAAGAAGCTCTTCGCAAGCGAATCCATTTTGCGACACATCGCCGCATAGTTTTGCACTCACGCGCAATCATATTTAAATGCCAGAACCCAATGCGCGCCCGGTCTATGGACACGCAAGCGCACAGTTCATACGTGACAAAAGACCCAGCCCGAGACAACTACAACATAAGCGAGACGCCGCCAAAACATCAACGAACCACCGCCAAAACATAACCAACACACCACCCAAACATGAGCAAAACACCTCCCAAACATGGCCGAGACACCGCCCAAACATGATGGACATACCACCTAAACATGACCGAGCTACCGGGACACCGCTTCCCAGCCCAGGGCCGTGGATCCGACGGCGCCCACTCGCCTAAAGAGTGTACAACCCTAAGCTATCGCGTGGAATTATTTATGTCTCTAACTCTGTTTGATCTTTCGCTTCTTATTTACTTGTACGCCGTGAGGGATAGCCAGCAGTACAATGCCTCAATATAGGTTAGGAAGCTGCAGATTCCACTGACTCCACAGCTCAATGTAAAAGGATGGGAAAGGTTGAGTCTACGCGTGGGCCTCTAATCTAAGCCTTGGAATTGGTTTTCCAGGGATCTGAGGAGGTTGCCAAAAAAGACAATCAAAAAAACGATGTGATATACACGTTTTAAAAACATACGACGCTACGATGCTTTCCTCACCTGCCAGGTGAGGGTTGTTAGATTTTATCAGAGCTTTTCTCTTCCTCCTGGACCTCCTGGACCTCCTGGACCTCCTGCCCCTCGCCGCCTCAACAGCAAGCGCTAGATCGGAGTGGGCGCTACCGGACCTCAAACGCAAACGCCAAACACAACCACAAAAGTTGTAGTTTTGGCATGGCCTGTTCAACCACAGAACTGATGATTGATGATGGTCCATGTGGGCCCATCTTTCACCATGGGATTCAATCAGAATCCTTTTGGATGAGGTGAACGCCCAAACACCGTGAAGGAGACTGCAAAGCAAGTTCTGGAGCAGGAGTGCTTGTGTGAACAGCACGCAATACAAAACCGCTCTACTTCTGTGACCTTTGACCTTTGCCACAATCTCCATGGACTCCGACAATTTAGGTTCTGGCGTTTTAGAAAGTAGAAGGCCAGTGACTGCACTTGATGGAGAGGCTGGACTGAAGTCATACTTTGCTTCCCGCCCTGCCCACCAAAGATTCAACAACGATGGAAAGCGTCCAAAAACCTCGTAACACTCTCAATAACAATAGCAAAAACAACCGTAAAAAAACAAAAGTAATATGCATGTTTAGTTTTAAAAACTATCTTCTTAGCATTATAAACAAATGTTTCTGAACTTATAGATTATGAATATATATGTTTAAAAATGATTTTTTACATTCACATAAGAGGTTTTTTAAATATATAGCGCTGCAATGCTTTATAAATATGTTAAAACCAATATTCAAATTTTTGGTTTTGGGAGCCTCACAATAGATATAACATTATATTGATATTTAAGCTTTCCTCTTGAACCTATAAATTTGAAACTGTGCAGGCCTTGCTCTGCTCCCTCTGGGGGACCCTTCCGGAGGCCGGAATTTAATACCGAAATGGAATTGACAGCCGTATATACGCACGATTTGCCAACGCATTTCGTTCAAGTGAGGCCATCCCCTTCCAAACACCAGGCTGTAGAAAATGTCATTGATTTACCGAATTGTCGTGGTCCCTTAACAAGGCGGAACCTTCGCCAGGCGCGGGCAGGAGAGCGAGGGATGGCAGGTGGACGTGATAGAAAATGAAAGGCGTGTAAACAGAAACAAAAAACTGTCCAAATATGTCCATATCGATAAAATTTTACTCTATAAGTATTCGATTTGTTGGGAAGAAATGGACACTGTGTTCCCATGTTTTTTGGCACCTTTACTGTCATGATTTGCCTGAGGGGTCGTTGACGAAAGTGAAAGACTGTTTACGGAAAAACATTAATCACAAGGAAAAAACAGTTTGTTTTCATACATTTTCTTCGCCATGCACCAAAACCCTTGTGAATCACGAACTCAACGCCCGTGGCACCCACATGTTTGCCTCCAGGCTGCCCGGCCTGGCTCGCCACGCCCATGGATTCCGCCGTGGTCAGCGCGTTGACAACGTCAGTCCTGTCCATCAGCCTCTCAAAGCGTTTTTGGATGTGAATTCTGCGAACTTTGCAATCGAACAATGAAGTGTCCTTCCCCTAAGCCCTCCAGTGTGAGAAACTCAAAAGGTGGTTCCAAGCTTATATAATTGTCATTAGGCCTGGGACAGATTAATTCTCCAGCCGTCAGTGTATATATATATATATATATACATATAGGTGTTTTGTTTTCTTGGGTAGCCGATCATGGAGATAGGGGACAGTGGAAACATGTATAAAAGTAGTGGTGCAAGACCGATATGTTTGCAGTGTCAATTCAAAATTGGTCGGTTTGTAAATAAATATGTGTTGGCTTTTGAGCTGATTGCTTAAAAATAAATCAAATATATAACCTCGAGTGCCAAAAGAGGCTTCACCCCACGGAATTTCGATGTACAAAGGCCTGCACGCGAAACAAGGCGTGCGTCCACTGTGCATCGGAAAAGATTGAGCCAATGGTCTTTGTTCAGCCGCATCATACAGCGATTTCTGAATCACATCTACGTATATCACGGTTTGGCTCAGGTGCTGATATCTACGTCTACCGTTCGCAGCAGACCAAGAGTTCTGAGGTTTTGTGCGCAAGACTGGTTCGATCCAGATGACGCCCTGAGTCCAACTTGGAGAGCATGATGCCAAAAAGAAATGTTAAAGGTCTGAAGAACAAGACACTCTGTATTTGTTGCCAAGAGGAAGGTCCCGGTGAACTTTGGTGGCGTACTGATCTTCGTGGATGGAGAGCGTTCACCGGAGGACAGCTTGCAGGAGGCCGCGTGTCGAAACCAAAAGAAAAGAGTCCTTGGGCCTTGGACATCCTTTGGGCATCTTTGTGCAAAAGATCACATCTTTTCCTTCTTTTTATTCACATTGTTTCACAAAAGTCAGAAGGAACGATGCGACGATACATTGTGGGAGTGGAACGCCCCAAATCACACCTTCCTTAAGCGAGCTTGAAGTCAGTCCGCGAGCTTTCTGAACTCTTTTCACGTTTTTGCAACATGTTTTTTGGTGTTGTTTTTTCTGAACTCGTCCAAGACTTCATTCACTTCATTTGCATTGGTTTTTCTCCGCAGACTCTCCTCCGAAGTTATCCAGCTTCGATCGTCACTGGGCTTTGATCGTCACGGCTTGGAGCGCCGACTGTTGTTTTGGGCATCTAACAGGGGATGGGCACAAACTGAAGTGCTAGTTAACAAGCCCGGACGTTGAAGAGCTCATTCTTCCAGGAAGCTCTAGCCTTGAAGAAGCGCTCGCACTGATTTGGTTCCAAGATTTTGGGGGATATTTAACTAGTAACAAGAAGCTACTAGGGGCTCCTGGCCATACTACTAGGAGCAAGGACGCTACTAGGTGCTCCTGGCCATACTACTAGTAACAAGAAGCTAGTGATAAGTTGTACCGCAAAGTCTCCCAGAAATACCCTTCGGCTCTGTAGTCTTCCGTCTCCTCACACGTCAGCTCGAGCGCTTACATCGAAGTCGAGACGAAAGTGCGATGTGTCGAGAGTCGAACAAAACGGTAAATCAAAGCCCATGCAGTAACAAGTGCATCGCTACTAGTAACAAGTGCCTTACTAGTAGTAACAAAAAGCTATTAGAAACAAGAAGCTAACTGTTTTCTTCGCATCACTTGATGTGAGGTGGTCGGCCCGATGGCCGCGGGTGGCCTCTCTGACTTCTTCCTTTGCCCGGCCGCGTGCGCCAGCGTTTCCGGCTTGCCGCAGGGCATTTTTTTTACGCGCCTTCAAGTCAGAACCATCCGGTTTGTTCTGAAAAGTGACAATCAGGTGCAAATGGAAGATTGGTTCATGTGTTAATCCTACAAACAAAAACGAATTGCGACTTAGTGCAAGATATGCAGATATGTTTCTGATTCTTTGACTGCGCCGACATGCACCAACTACACTCCAGGTCCACCTCTTTCTCTGCTCGATTGCTGGACAGCCCCATGCGTTTGGTACAGCCACGACCACTACAGGCTCATGCGGCATGCGCTCACATGCACTCATGGTGCAACAATTGTCCGGCGCACTGCAAGAGTCTGCAAGAGTGATTGAATTTGGACTTGGTTTCTTCGACAAAAGCAAAAGGCTTGGCCACTTGCCAGCAAAAACCTCGCAAGGTGCGTCCCGGCTTTGCAGCTTACTTGGTCTACCGTTGCTACCCGCACCGTAGCCGAGCAGCACAGGAGTGTCCATAGCAGTCCTTCCGGTGGATTTCCACACTGTTTTCTACTATGCTTGCTGGTCTAGGAGGAACAAGAACGCTACTAGTAGCAAAGGGCATCGCTACTAGTAGCTCCTGGCCGTACTACTAGGAACAAGAACGCTACTAGGATGAGACTTCTGTATAAGTTTTAGATTTCAGATGCATTTCTTTACCGTCAAAACAGCACACACCACATGAGTGGAACAGCTTGGACTTCGGTCTCCCAACATGTGCCTGAGAGACTGGGCCTATGTGGGAGGAATATGAAGCTTTGCTATTGAGTTCGGGTTGGTTCAAGATCCACTCACTGCTTTAGTTCGGAGTTGGTCCGCTAGCTGTTCGTTTAGACCTTTCCATCTCACCCTCACAATAGGGTGACAGCTGTCACAGATTGTCACAAGAAAGTTTCGTTTTCAAATCAATGACCTGAATAAACCTTTGCAGTTTTTGATAAAAGAAGCTGACTGACACCTGCTAGACAGCTACTTTGTGCTTGACTAGCAAATACAGCGAGGTGAAGGCTAAGTGCAAATAGAGGGCCTGAAGAACCTTCACTTATATAGTGCCGAGGTGAGCGCTTTTTCCACTTGTTGGACAGTGCCGCCAAAGAGCAGGGCCTGGGCTCGGTGGAGGCGGGGCAAACGGCACTTGGTAAACTGCACCTAGTAGCTTCTTAATTGTTTCTAATAGCTTCTTGTTCCTAGTAGTAAGGCACTTGTTACTAGAAGCGATGCACTTGTTCCTAGTAGCTTCTTGTTTTTCTGCCGCCCTGCCTAGACTTTTTAAAGACTTGGCGCCTACGACTTTTTTGCAAACTTTGGCACCTCGTTTCGCCTTGCTTCGCGCCTTGCTTCGCGCCTTGCTGTGCCCAGTTGTGGATTTTGCTTTTCTGTGTTTGGGTCGAGACAGCCAAGGCCAAGACAGGTGTTTTCTTCTGTCTCTCTTCAAAGAGTTCGTAGGCTAGTCTTTTGACTTTAGGCTTTATGCCAGGCACCTTCTTCTTTTCCTACTGCTCCTTCTCCTTGGAGAACAGTCTCAGATGATCAGCTTAGTCACAGATTTCAACAGTTCTTAAACAGATTGTGTCTCAGATTGAGTTCTCTTTTGCCTCCTTGCAACTTCACCGTCTATCTGTGTTGCTTTCCGACACTGACAGCACTGACCACCAGAGCCCTGTTCAGAGCCTCTCGCGCTGTGGCAATGCACCTCCTGACATTGAGCGCAGGCTGGCTCCATTAGATTGACGACATGTCAAAAGAGAAGCAAAAACTGCTGCAAATGCGTTGCGTTTGTGTGCTTGAAACCAGAGTGAAAACGACAAAAGGTCGAAGCGCTATTCAGCCAGCTACTATGACGTGGTGCCCTGAGAAGAAGGAGTTTGCAAGATTACATGTTTTTTTGTCGAATTCAAAATCAACGCTTTCGCCTCCAACCTAGTCTTTTTGCTTTCTTTCTGGCGTTGTTTGCCTCCTGCCTCCTTCGCCGAGGACGCCGTGGAGCTCTTTCGTAGCTTCCGCTTTGCGATGGTCTTCGAGAACCGGCTCTCGCCCAGGACGACTCAACACGGCTTGACTTGTCAAGCAGAGTTCCAAAGCACGAAAAGCTTCAAACAAGAGGTCGCTTGAAGAACTTAAAACCGTTTTGATGGCAGGCTGCTAGGTCCATCAGGGTCATGACCATGTTGCCTCTGTCAGGTATGTTACTGAGAAGATTGTGAATGCGTTCCTGAGTGGTGTGTGGCGTCCCGGGTATGCCCTGATGATCCACTTGTGTTGCACTTTAGAATCTAGAAACTGGTCGGTTATTAGTTCCGTGTTGGGCACGCTTATGATACCAGAAGTGTCCGAAGTCAAGATGAGAAATCTGGGTACGACATGACCACACCTGGATTTATATCTCGAAGTCACACAAAAAGTGAGCTCGATTCAGCATGAAGACCTGCTTTTTTTGTTGTTCGAGATTGTTCATGAAAAGGTTCTCAAAGCTGCACTACCGCGCTCGGCGAAACTCCCGACGAGGCAATACCGATCTACTGGGGTTCGCCCTTCGTTAGCAGCTCAGGGAAGAGGAGACCGAAGGGTACAGAGTCTAGAGTCTATGTATATATATATAATACTATAAACTATTATATACATGTGTAATTATCTATGTTATGTGTAATTAGTATGTGTTTGAAGGATGGGAATGATGAAAAAGATGCTCCAATGTGGCGGGTGTTGCCAGCGGGACTAGGTACAGTGGTAGCGTAGGGTTTGCTTTCTGCTTTTCAGAGTGTTGGGAGAAGTCGGCAATGAGTTACAAAGTTCATATTGTATATATTGAATTTATTGTATATAAAAAAAGATGCTTGTGTATATATATATATATGATAACACTGCAGATTTGGAATCGCTGACTTCGAGGTGCTGAAGATCTTCAATCCAATGGCCTTCATTTACGTGAATTCCTTTCGATCTTTCGAGGCGAGTTGCGCCCTTTGCTCCGTTCGTAGCGATGCGAGCCCCGTTCGTAGCGAACATTGCTCCGTTCGTAAGGCCAAGTCGTTGGATGTGTTTGAAGCAATCTGCGCAATCTGCCCGAGTCGAAAATGCAACTCCCGAAGTCCCAAGGCCGCTGTGGAGCACATTCTCCGTGTGGCTTCAGATCCGGAGCTTTTTGCTCTCTATGCCACTGCCCCCGTTCTGAGGAGACCACGTTTCTTCTTGGTGGCCACAGGGAGAGTAAAGACTGGAATATTATAGATTCATTGAGAGAAACCTTAAAGTGGGGAGTGCCTTCTTAACTTGTGAAACCCTGCAGTATTGTACTCCGGGGTTCAGATTCGCAAAGTTCGGGATTGGCCAAAACCGGTCATACATGTCCTACCATCGAATAGTCTTCAAAGTTTGGTTGCAATTGTGCAGACTCTGGACCGACTGTTTATGTCAAAAGGAAAACATGTCGATGTTTCGCTGGAAAAGCAAACCTAATACAGAAAGTATGGTGTCAATAGAGATTTTGCTGGGTGCAGCTGAATTGTCAGTTCCAAGTCAAAAATGTGAAGGGCTCTGAGGGTGTCGTGAGTAGCGCTCTAAACACGGCGATGATTGGCCTTAAAGGTGGTGGTGTCTTTGATTCAAGACGGCCTATGGTATGTTGAAGTCCCAAGACTCACGAACATTGTGGTGCTTTGGTGGTTGATTCGGTTGATGAACGGGGTCCTGCAGCTCAGCCTGTTCAACTATCAAAGTGCAAGAGTTCAAGCTTTTGAGTCGCAATCAGATTCTTGGCTCGAAGCGTTAAGCTTCAAGTAGAGCCGAGGGCAACCGAGTTTCACGCGTTACATTTCATGGGGCGCAGCCTGGGTGATTTCTGCAGCCAAAGAGCTGTTGCCGCTGGAGAATTGCTTCCATGGGATCCTTGGAGAATTGTTTCGTCCAGTTTCCTGAAACCAGAGCTGGTGAGCACCAAGATGTCTCTTTTGTGTCCTTTTGCAATCTTTTGCCATATTGGTTGTTAGATGTTGGTTTGAGAACCGCTGAGTGCGTAGACCGCATCCGTGAGGTGGCCGCCTGCGGATGCGCGAAGTTGCTGCGACCTCTCCTTCGGAGCTCGTGGACGCGAGGAATGTTGGGACTCCATTTTTACCTTCGAAGATTGTTGCCGCGACGTGGCAAAATTAAGTTGCAAAATGCTTTAAATGATGCTCGCACCAAATCTGCAAACGCTCTCTCGAGTCGACACTTCCTCGAGGTGAGGTCTCACACTTCGGCCTGCGCTACTGCTGTGGAACTGGAGGTGCCATGTGGCGACGGTTTCGGTTGAATTCCGGGTCCCGAAGTCGGTGAAGGAGTCTTGTATTGTCAACACAGACGTCACCATCGGTTTCACACGTGGGTTTCGCATCTCAGGTGATTGTTTGAACTTCTCCTTTTCTTGCTCACCGGGCCGCCGGTGCAAGATTCGACCCAACCTGCCACGGAAGCCGAAGCTGCGGACAACCTGTGGCCTGGAAGAGCTTTGGTGAGGGGAATCTAGGAATGGTGATGCCAGGAGCCCCTAGTAGCTTCTTGCTCCTAGTAGCGATGCCCTTTGCTACCAGTAGCGTTCTTGCTCCTAGTAGCGATGCCAGGAGCTACTAGTAGCTTCTTGCTCCTAGTTCTACAGATACAGGTAAGAACTCTTGGAAAGTCTAGACGCTGAGGTGACGATGGTTCGGTGTTGTTCCCTCCGTTGTACACTGCAGTGGAGACAAAGCTGGGGGATCTCCAAGATGGCCGTGACTTGAGCGTTCGAGGTGCGAAAGAGAATCCGTATTTCTGAGCGGCCCGCTCGCCTCCAATACAGAGACATGTAGAGACTCGTTTTTACTCAATTAAGGGGAAACTTGTTCGCCCCTAGGACGGATAGCTCACACTTCAAGGAATCGCTCGCACTAATGATTTGGTTCCTAGATTTTAGGGAAACTTAACAAAAACCGTTAAACAGTCTGACAGATTCAGCACCCATCGCTTCACTAAGTCCATTCGCTTGGGAGCAACCTTTGTTCCAAATATTGTGTGCTGTTTTTCGGATTCCCTGTTTTTGCCGACTCCAGCTTGTCAGGTACTATCTACATCAATGACGAGATGGCAAGACTCTTCATGAACCAAATTTCCTCCAATGAAGCTGCGGCACTTTTTCCCAAAAAGACTCTGGATCCTTGCTTAGGACGGGTTCGGTGCACGGGCGTAAGCTTCTAGAAGTGTGACTGGGTTGAGGGTGACCGGCTTGACCCTGTTTAGGAGTTTTTGAGGAGCAAGAAGATGCCTTTGGTACATGCAACCAGCCGCATGATCCGATCATGGACCATTTGCCTTTGTTCGTCCGTCCTCTCCGCTATTTGGACTGCTCCGCATGTCACTTGGATGGAAGGAACCAAAAGAAAAGGACGTTACTAGACCAGAGATCATAATCGAAAGGGATTTGTGACCAAGGTAATCTGCCAGGGTGCAAGGTCTATGCCACGGCATTCACTGCGAAGTTCGGGGGCCCCTGGGAGCACAGATTCAATATGTTTCGTGCGATTGTTCAAGCTGCACATTCTGCGTGCAGACTCCGCTATTCAAATCTATGTATAAGGATCTTAATAATATAATATGATCGAGCTTGCCGTGTTTGTTACAAGTTCGAATATTGTGGAGCTATATGAGGTGTGCGAACGAATGTGCGCAATCGGCTGATCCTGGCAGTTCCTGGTGCTTGTACTCATGGGGATGTACTCTTCAGGCTGAAACTGCAAGTTTCGAAAAGTGCTCTCATGTTGGGGAACGGGCTAGTGACATCACCTTTGGCAAGCCTAGCAAGGGGCAATGAAGTTGAACTGCGCAGAAGATCTTGACATTTAAAACAAAAATGATTAGAATTTGCAGTGTAGATCATAGACACTTTTCACCCTGACGCAGCCCTTTTGAGTATCAAGAAAAGGTTCGCATGGTAGCGGAGCAAGGATAAGGGAAACCTCCTTCGAGCTCCAGAGAAAAGCCCCTAGGTCACTGGGATCCTGGGAGCGTTTGAGCCATAGATTTGGGTGGGGCCTTTGGAACCCAAACTACTGACCTGCTGACAAACTGATGTGAACTGCACTCTGTACCCCGTACATTGTGTTAGTTGAGCAATATTATTCTGGGAAGATGGATGAAAGAAGAGAACTCCTGGAAGTGGTGGCAAGAAGTACCCAAGCAACAGCAACAGCAGAGGCAGTAAAGAAAGCGGCTGAAGACAAGAATACAACAACAACAACTGACTAGTCAAAGCTGATCACAAAGCCTGGCCTTGTTGAAAATAAGTCGCAGCAAGAAGAGATTAAAGCGTTCAGGGACTGGTCATGGGTATTTGAGAAGTATCCATGTTCAGTGGATGAGGCTTACGTGAAGGACTTGAAAGAGGTTCATGACAAGCCAAATGAGAGCTTCGACATGGACTTGGTTGATGAGGGGCAGGGCAATACAATTGATGAAAGCTGTGGAGGACTCCAGTGGATTTGATGCCTGGAGGAGTTTGAACAAAGCTTTGAAACCTACTTCAAAGGCGAGAGGAGTGGCGTTTTTGGGAGCATTTTCTATGAAAGCTGGAAGGGGTATTTGATGAGACGGTCAAATCACGGACAACAAGTCAGGACAAGCTGAAATCTGCAATTCTTTTGAGATGTGTGGGTGGACAGCTCAAATCCTGCTGTGTTTGAACTTGACCATTGGCGACAATGTTCAGTACTCAGCTTTGAGGGAACAAGTGTTGCAGTGGGATCGTTCTCAGCAGAAGTGGGCTACTTCAATGGTTGCAAGTAACAGTACAGACTATCAAGGACCCACGCCTATGGATGTTGACAGAGTTTAAGATGCCAAAAGAAAAGGGCAAGAAAGGTAAAATGACTACCAGAAGGGCAAAGGTAAAGATGCCAAAGGAAAAGGAAAGAAGGGAAAAGGATAACAACAGAAAGGACAGGTGATCACAAGGGCAAAAGCAAGGGCAAAGACCAAAAAGGACAGGGTGTGGCAACTTGTTACACTTGTGGGAAGCCCTGACATCTTGCTCGAGACTGTAGGAGAAACAATATTCGACAGATTGCAAGTGATACAGCCCATGCATCTTCAGGAGGAGCTTCAGTGACTACGCATACAGTTAGTCAACAACAAGCCAATGTGACTCAGTAGAGCAGTTCAGCAGAGACCAAATCAGTTGTCAGAAGGATTGAGAACAATGAGCCCATCATCTTTCACCTACGAGAAAGACATCATGAGTCAGAATCTCATGGAATTCGAGTGATTCACTTCTACATTGGAGATGACGATGATGAGCCGTGG